>JBBMOI010000016.1:6925000-7065000 GCA_038088405.1 Porites divaricata | reverse complement strand
TCGCGCACGCGCACCTTTGGTGCGGAAGTATACAGATCGAATATTCGAGTCAAAAGATAGGACAACAAGTATGGAAATAGTGAATTATATTGAAAGACACAACTTTTGTTGAAAAGATTTGCTTACCAAGTCCAATCGTACTGAAATACAGACTTATAAAGTAGAGGAACGAACTTTTGGGACACCCTATATATGGTTTATACCGCTGCTTTCCTTCGTGTATCAGCGGGTTCAGTCATATTATCGCGGCATGAAGGCCCTTATTAACTAAAGACAAGAGCCTTTACAAAAAAACAAATTTAAAAAAAGTGGGCTTTTCAACGAATGGCTTTTACGGCCAAGATATTGTCATGGCGTTTCCGCCACCAGAATATTGTAGGTTGTTTGCTCAAAAGAAGGCCTACCAAGGGGGGGTCACGGGCACCCCAGGACCCCCCCCCCCCCTAGCTACGCCCTTGTGAATAACTGAAAGCGATTTTCTTTTGTCCGCGAAGGCGATGGTTTCCTGCAATGTGTCATGCTGGGTCCCGCTCGTTAGTGTTTTTTTAAGGATGTTGAATTCTGGTGATGGTGATTTACAGACTGTTCTGTTAGATGGAGTAAGAAGACAAATGTCCAAAGCCTGTATTGATGGTTCGGATTCATTGACATTTCAACATAAACGCCGTCCAAGTGTTTCAAAATACGCTGTGGCTATATGGCCGGTAACCGGTCAAGGTTTTCAAAATACTAAATGGCCGGCAGTTCTATATTCTCAGTAAATTTCACAAAATCGAAAGATTCCAGCTAATCTAAACTATCATATGTCGATTTAGAAAAGTCAAGCGACCCTGAAATGCTTTACAGATCTTTGGTCTAGTGTTTGGTTTGCGCTGGGCTCAGAGGAGGAAATCACGTTTTGTGACACTTGAAGAAATTTTTTCAGCTCGACTGCCGGTCAAGGTTTTCAAAACACTAAATGGCCGGCAGTTCTATATTCTTAGTAAATTTCACATATAGCCACAGCGTTTTTTACAAAAAAATATATTTTGGGTTCACACACACGCGTCCTCTGAAGTTCATTTCTCACTGAAAGGCAAACATTTTATTGGTCAATTATGACAGCTGATGACAGCATCAAATGTCAGTGCGCGAACTCAGGCATGACAGGCCAAGTGGGTGGTTTTCAAAATCCCAGGGTTTGTCTGCAAGCGTTTCCTTCCTTTCTTCCCCACCCCCTCCCAGCTCTTTTATTGGCGCCATTTTAGACTCTCGCTCCTCGTTCTTTGCTCCTAAACCGCACGGAAACGCTTGCTACGCAGGCTATGCGTACTGTCAGGGTGTATGATCTTGATGTTTTCCAAACCCTCAGTCAAATTGCTTTTAGCACGCAGGTGTCCGGCAGGTGACCACCACTTTTGGCAGCCAGACTATGCAACCTTTCAGTTGTTGTATAATTAAACAAATAACTTTGGAAACATCAAAAAAATGTACAAACAATTTTGTTTTCTTGTCATTCTTAAGTTAGAAGGATGGTGTTTGTTGTCACGCAACACCACTCTTCGTCCTCTTACACTTAGGGAATACTGTGACTCGCTGTATGTTGTAACTCAGTGATTCTATTAAATGGCAAGAACGGCGATTTGAAAGATGTTCTTGCTATTTAAGAGTGTGTCCATGAGAAAACCAGGCAGAACCAGGCAGGGGGTGATAATGCTCAAATCACCGATTTCGCTCAAACTCGGCACAAATGTTAGGTACCAGGAGTTAACTTATGTGACAGAATTTCAGGTCAAAATATTAAATTCCCTGGGAGATCCGGGCATCCCCTGAAAAAATGGCCATTTTGCCCGTTTTATGCATAATTAATTAGCTAACTTTACGATGCCAGTGCAACAAACAGAAAAGCCACCTGGAACTTAAATGCACTGAGAGATGATCTGAGTTCATAAGACTTTAAGCACAATAAACTTTTTAAAGTCGCCGATTCGATTTCCCCCCTCTTAGTCCCCTTAAGTTGGGTCATCATTTCCAAGTTTTGAGTAAGTCGTAAAATTAGGGTATTTTATTCCCCAATATCTCTGATGAGCAACAGCTTATCGTTATAACTTTTGCATGAGTAGTTAAAGCCATCACTTAAGTTCAGAAAAAGATCATAAAAAGTTTGGGCAATTCACTTTCTTCCATTTGTTGACATAAACTGTTCATGTGACTGAACGACTTTTGCATATTTCATCAAAATTCAGGCCCTCACAATATTCGTGTGTTTGCCTCTGAATGAGCAGAAATCGCACAAAAAACTCATCAGACAATGATTTAACATTAATAACGGTAAAATTGTTCAAATTATTGTGCAAGAAACTCTAACGATGAGTTTTGATAGCTATATACGCGATCTTTTCAAGGAAAAACAACATACAAAGATTTAATTCACAGTTTTACTTACTTTAATAATTTCGCCCTAAAAACAATATAAACGGTCAGTAAAATCCATATACGTATCTCTTGGATGTCTCAACTGCTAATTTGTACCCGCTTGGATTGTTCCCCATGCCACCTTCGAATTCGATGCCCAGTTCAGCGTAGTTCAGCGTCGTGACTCGCTGTAGGACTAAAATTCCTTAGCCATCAGTTTACGCACAAAAATCCAAATCAAGTTGTTTTAGGAGAAAAGAACACGAAAAGTAGAAAGCCGATTTGTAATCCATGGAAAGAATTATTTCTGCTACTGTTGTAGCTCAATTCATATGTTACAAATAACAACGAAACGTCAGCCATCTTTGACATTAACTGGAGCCCGCATTTTTAAGCAGCGGTTGGCCACAATACGGAAACATTGTATCGGGAGTCAGGAGCCAGGAGCCAGGAGCCAGGAGCCAGAGTCCAGTGAACAAAATATGAAAAATATGACTTTCCGACATTCTCTGAGATAATTTTATTGCTATTGTATGCTAATAAAGATTGTAGAATTCCAAATCTATTTGGAGCTCTATTCAGATTGTGATTATAAATGATCCCATTTCTTTTCAAACTCGGGGATAGAAGTCGCTTTTCTTTCGTGTTTTGGAAAGAAATATTTTTGTCTATTTTAGGTGCACGTCAAATAGCGGCGAAGTGAAGCCGGATCCTGGTGCAGACCAGCTCAAAGGGACAAATAAAGCGTGAGACACGTCCAGATTAGCTTGCGACAATAACTCCATTTTGTTTTCATACTGGAGCCCCCCCCCCCCCTCCCCGGGGGAGTGGCCAGATTGCGTACAAATGCCCTACCCTGCTGGCACCAGATTTGACTGTCATAAACACTGAATTTTTTACCTAGCACGGTCTTTTAGGGGTCTTATAAAGCCTAACTATGGCAGTAGTGTTCCCAAGTAGAATTTAAAATACACCACACTTTCACATTGAGTTAGATCTGTTTCTCAAACAACCGCTTCCATATGTTTAACACCCTTCCCACATTCCCTCAAGAGCTACTTCAACTGTGATAATTAGATTTCAAATTTCTCACCCTACCCAGGTAAGGTCAATTTTCTCATCCTAGACATCCTCGGAAGGGCCTTTTTGCGTACTCTTGGGGCACCAAAACCAGTTTAGTGCCCAGGTTAGTGTGCCGTGCTGAGGCAGGCAGATGTTGAATTATGGACAGACACAACAATTAAGTTACAGACATTTGATGTTCCGGTCCGTGCGTGGTCGGAAGACACCCAATAAATAATGCCCGTGGGGTTGCTCAAGGAAAATTAGGGTGTTACGAGAGTCGAACTGCAGGAGGTCTCTAACGAGGAAAAGTGCGGAAACATCTACTTTTTGGAGTGAATATACTGATGCAATTTTTAAGTTACAATATACTATAGACAAATCTATTTTGTTTCTAAAGTTCCTCTGATACTCCGAGGAGCGCAGGACATACAGGGAACGCAGAGATCAGACCATTGCATTATTGAAATTAGGTAAAGGCATACAATTCAGTTTGTATTTTCAAGTGTAACCGGACGTGTATGTGAAAAAACGGTAACTCTGAAACGGATATATAAGAATGATTCATAACAGTGACAAACAGCGATATGACTGTGGACATAATATAAAAAAAAAACCCACAACATTCAGAGACGGATAAGATTTTCTTCCGGGTGTCTGCTTACGAGAGCTTTAAATCAAAGCTAACATCTAATTCACCGGTAAACCCTTTGAGTGTCCGCGGCCGCCTACGGGAATGTAAAAATCCAGAGGTTCTGTCGGAGTTAAAACGGGGTTTGTGATGGCGGTCGTAAGTACAGCTATTCGCTATATACGAGAGTACCCGTTAAGAGAACTTCTATACTGCATGAATCCGGAATTGACAGCTTAAATGAGATGTGAATATTGTGTATTAGTCTGTGTTGAAAAAACTGTTCTTAATTTACACCTTCCTTGAATAGCTAAAGAAGTCTAGCCGACTTTTTTTGCAAATGAATGTATTAGTGCCCCCTTTTGGGTCTTTTGTATTCCTCAGAAGTTTAATTTTCCTCAACACTTTTAAACTGTTATTATTATGCTTTCGCAGTCAATAATTTACCAGATACAGATACCATCCTGTATAGTTGTAAGACTACGAGGATTAAAATATAAGTAAGTAAGTAAGTAAGTATACCCAATGGCAAGTCATTAATTGTCGAAAATTGCATGTCACGGACTGACTATAAAAAGGGCTATTATGGACAATTATTATCATGGTAATTAATGTCAACATCGAATAAACTCAAAATTTCAAGTAACACGACTTTCACAACCTATTTTCAACACACCAGTTATAACAGGATATTGACGCGTACAAACAATAGATAGTGTATTCCGCATTCCGTAGTCCGGTAGTCCAGCGTAACAGATTCAATCATTTACGCAGAGTTTAAAGTCAAAGATGGAGGGTGTTCGAGCAGGTGGTTGTTTTCCATAGATATAGACGGATTATCAGTGATCCTTCTTTGTCCTTTGAGAATCATTTTGTTTCCTCTGACTACAACTTATGTCAAAGACTTCGAATGTTCGGTGAAAAGCCGACACTTTTAATTTTGCAATGTTTCAAGACGTTTCATTAATACCTCGTCACAAAGTAATGCAGAGTAACGCCACAAAGGACCAGACGAAACTGGAGCAGCCAACCTGGACTAAAGCATCTGAGAGACGTGTATGTAACATTTATTCACTATCTTTTATCGTTTTTGGGTCTTGCAGCACCTACAAGTTGGACCGATCGAAGTTTTGAACTAAATCTTTTGCTCCTTGTGTTTACTCAAGCATTCCATAAAATATCCATCAAAACGTCCATAAATACAACCGAAAACATGCCTCAGGTGACACTTTCTAACAATTCCGCCATTAGTATCCACAATGAGGCATCTGATTTGTGACTTCTCGCCAACTTTGTGCTGTTTTTGTTTAAAAAAACGAATGTTAAGTTTCTTCCAATTTTGGTCAAATGAAAAATAATCGTCAAGTCAAATGTACATAATACGTCGTTATTGATAAAGTATGAGATTGCCCAAATATTTTAGGATTGATTTGGTAACCTTAAAGATGTCTTTCAAAGAATATATGAGATTTAAGTAGATAGGTTGTTGCTCATGGGAGATGTTAGCGACTAAAATGCCTTAAATTTAGGGTTTGGTCAAAACAGTGAGAAGATGACCTTACTTTAGGCTAAATAATAGGAAGAGATCGAATTAGAGAGTAAAAATAAGTTACTGAGGATTAAGTCTGATAAACATAGAAGATGATAAAGTTGATTAGATTTGAAGTTGTCTATTCTACTTGTTGAACAGCCAAACCAAAGTTAGCTAATTAATTATGCAAAAATGAGTAGATTTTTTGATTTTTAGGGGGGGTCCCTGTAAATCCCAGGGAATTCAATATTGCGACCTTATTTTTTGTCGAGGTTAATATCTCACCACACCCATCAATTGTGCCAAGTTTGAGCGAAATCCGTGATTTGAGCATTATCACCCCCTGCCTGGTTCTCTCATGGACACACTCTTAACGGTTTGCGTGACATTTTAATAGAGTGTTTTCACTCACGTGGCCAACATCTATGCAAATTTATTGGAACAAAAGAAAGTGTTTGCATAAAAAAAGAGTTCAACTCCCAGAGGATTGGTTGGACACCAACATGGCCGCCGTTTCATTGTTTTGGGACACCAATGTGGCTGCCGTGACGTCATGTGAAAACACTCTATAACCTGGCCCATCTCCAAAAAACCTTTCGTTAGAGGTGAAATTACAAAATGCGTTAGCGCCAGCGGAATTTGGAGCTGAAGAGTACAAAAAGTAAAAAAGTGCTCCATACTATAAAGGTAAGTTTTTCTATTTCATATTTGGAAATTAATTATCGTACTGTAGAAGTACATCAGATCTTTTCTCAGGAAACGCTAATGATCCGTTTCGGCAACATCAAGGTGTTGGTGAATTATGCAAATGTATCATATTTCACTCAAAATTTGTTCAAGTTCAGAAGGTCCGTCTAAAGCGCAAATTAAATTACCCAAGCCAGTTCTTACATATGTTTTAGCACAATGTTTAACTAACTTATAGCTTGAGTTTCAGGTAAAACCGAGGTGTAGCACATGCCTAAAAATTAAATCGCGACTTTAAGCCTAAATTTAAACTTCGTTGAGTTGAAAATAGAACCAAAACTAAAATAAAATTTTTTACCTTCCACATTATCATTAAGATAAGAATTAACTGCCATACTAGAGCTAAAACCCTTTATAAACTGATTTATCGGGGAATATTTTACCCCCGCTTTCTTCCCTTTTGCGTGCGAGTGAAGTTTTGAGACCGCCTCATTTTGCCTCAAATTTTGGTTGTTTTCAAGTCGCCGACCACGAAAATTGATTTTGTCGATTTTCTCCAAATCCAAGCGGCCTTTTGAAAAACAAAATACAGCACGTTTAGTTACTTACTTATACCTATCTATCTATGGACAAGATATGAGCGAAAATGATTTTTTGACCGTGGCCACCGGTTGCTTGATATTTACAGACATTCGCTCACAGCAAATTCATCCATCGTTGAATTTCCCAATATTTTAAAAAAGCTCGTGTTCTATTAGTGTTCGAATGGCACACCGCGGGGAGATGATCTTTGTACGTGGTAATCAAATAGGGTCGATTTCGTGGGCTATTTATTGAAAGAGGAAGTTCAAATAAAGAGAAAGGTTTTCGTCAACAATTTCAAACTACTGGGTGCAGATATATTAAGAGAAAAATGATGGGCAAGGCAATTGGATGTTTTAGATGATATTTCCCAGAACAGGTGTGCAAATAATTAAACTTGACCGTATAAATCGAGCTAGCCTGCGTAGCAAGCGTTTCCGTGCGGTTTAAGAGCAAAGAACGAGGGACGAGAGTCTAAAATGGCGCCAATAAAAGAGCTCATTTTTTTGGCTCTTGTTTCATTTATCGCGCGGCCAAAACCTAGAATACCGTTCCTCGGTCTTTCTTTGCTCCGAAACCAAACGGAAACGCTTGCTACGCAGGCTAAAATCGAGCCGGTAGATTATTCTTCGCCGGAATACAAGCCTAACTGAAATTAGTTCCTAATATTCTGTTTCTGCGTCACCAGTAGAGACAGCCGGCAAGGCATTTCGTGAAAGGTTAGTTATATGATAACGACGAAAAACAACGAGTCATGGAATAACAAAACAAACCAACCAAAAAAAAAAGGGCTTTAATTGCAGTATTATGCACGCATAATAACGAAACTCAATCACGAATTGAAATTCAAGAGCAATGGGACCAGTGGCACTTAGCACCCACGCTCGTTTACATGAACTTGCTCCTAGGAGCCTTAATGATCTAGTCTACTTGCGTAACGACACAAAGAACGGCACTTCCCGGCCATGAACATATTAATTTGACTCTTTCTGTTTTAACGGTAGTTCCCGGCTATGAACATAATAATATCACATTTTCTGTTTTGAATGGCAGTTCCCGGCCATGAAAATATTAATTTTCCTTTTTTTTGTTTTGAGTGGCAGTTCCCGGCCGTGAACATATCAATTTTACTTCTGCTTTTATTTCACTTTTATTTTCATTTTCATTTCATGATAAAAATTTTTCGTTTTGAGAAAAAAAATTAAAAAAAATAATCTATTTCCAGTTCAGTGAAAAAGAATTCACAATAATTTTGCGTTTTTTACTTTCTCTTCATTTTCAATTAAGTTCAATCTAAAATTAACAAATTTATGCCGTTTTGACGAATGGCAGTTGTCGGCCACTATACTGGTCCCACTGCTCTTGAATTTCGTGATTGAGTTTCGTTATTATTGACAACCGAATGTTGAAGATTATCACCCCTGTATTTATAGTAACTAGAAGGCTTGAGAAACATTCCATTTTGAAATTCATTTGTTTTAAGAGCGGATGTCAGTAAATATCAACCAGAGGTCTACAAAAGTGAAAAATCGAAAATTCTCAAAAAAATTCACAAAGAAGCACTAGGTAAGCTATTAACATATATGTAATTTTTACTTCGATCCGATGATTATTTTCTACGTACGGGGGGGTTATTGGTTTCGCGGCTCTCGGACCGGGTTTTCCAGGCCCGAGACCATGTGTCATAAAAAAATCGTTTAAAATTCAAGTCCATTGTAATGCGGACAACAAATAACTTATTCAGACGAGTACATAATTGCACACATGTTAAGTCGTGATTTACTCGGTTTGAACGAAAATGTAATATTTTGGAGATTTTTCATTATTTTCAATATTTTGAACGTTTTCGTTCAATGAAAAAATGGCAAATTTCAAAGCCCAAAATCGTCGACTGGTACCTCGATTTCAGTAACGAGTCTTATACCACGCTAAAGAGCGTTACCTCTTCTTTCAAAATCTGTTTTCAAAACTATGGGCAACTTAAAAGAAAATTTTGGAGGCCGTAAAAAGCAAAAAGTACTTTTCTGAAATTTGAGCTTTCCAGAGTCAGCGGGCCGATGTAAAAACTCAGAAAAATGCAATAAGAAATCAGTTTGAGCAACAGTGGTTTAACGTTACCAGCTATTAGAAACCAAAACGTGTTTATCGAGCGATCTGATAAAATTCAAAGCCGTTTTCCAACTAGAAAAGCAGAGTTTAGCCATCTTCTGCTACCAAACGCACGAGTCACGTAAGGTTGTCAAAGGGCAAAGCACAATATTAATTAAACTTCAAAAAGCATAACGTTTCTGCGTCCAGGAATTAGACTTAAGCGGACAGAACAATGCCTACGAGTGCATGTTTCATACCTTAGCATGGGTTTCCCTGATACTGGAAGTAAAAAACGTCAAGGACAGCATCGGCTGCTCTCAAACTACGAAGATTGCGTTACTTTTCACAGATTGACCGCTTACCACCTGTTTTTGGGCTCGCATTTCGACGGAACGCTTGCCGTGTGGCGCGCGGTACCTATGAATATGCCACCACCACCAACAACACGAGCTTTTTCGGGTATTTGTCGTTTCTTCTACGAAAAGGTCGGGTAAGCAGATTCACGCAAAAACCATTTCGCCTAAAAAAATAGTGTTTAAAAGCCGCACCCTGGATTTGAAGCAAAAAATGTTTCCTCAAAATAAGCTAAAAAATACCCAATTCACGCGGTGAAAAAATGGATGATTATGGAAGGATTATCGAATTCTTGCCTAACCTGAGGGATTTCCCAATTTCCCGTGATGTAGGATTAGTGGTAGCAAAAAAGCCCATAGCCTGCTCCTGTCGTTGTGAATTTCCTCAAGATCAAAAATTTCAGTAAGAACCGAAAAAAACAGCTTAAAGGAGGTGCACACACCTTGAAATAGCCAGGTAAAAGGGGCTTCTGATTGAGCTAAACTGTCATTGATGCATGGTGCAATTAGTTAGACCTGTTACTATCCCCCGCAACCACAGGAACAAGTCCAGCAATTTGGACCCGGGGCTAGGGAGCACTTTGAAACGGTCCTGTCGGGGACTTTCGGGGGTAGGGGGCGGGGCAAATCGAAAATGACTTCTCTTTGTTTTTGTGAAGTACATCATTTCTCGCACGGTTAACAAGGTGACGGCGGACTCCGTAGCTGTGGAAAGGTCCTTTTGAAACATGTCCCGGCAACATACAGGGCATCACGAAAATGACGTCAACACCTTGAATCAACTCCATGAACAGGGAGAGGCGATAAGTCCCATCTTAAAAGATGCTTGATGTCTAGATGTGAATAGTCTGTCCACAGTTATTTTTCATTTTGTATTTCGGGACCATTTTACAGCGCACAAGTGAACCGGAGCGCAGTAACGAGCCATAACCCCATCCCATTGCCCTTGCGGTCAATAAATCATCGCGGTTTTCTCCAAAGGGAATATAGAGGGTCTTTGTACAGTTTCAGTTTATTTTACCGACAAAAAGGAACAAAACAAAGCAAAAGGTAAGTATACAGAAATACGCAGAAGCAATGTGGAGAGGAAGCCCAAAAAGAAATCATAAGGCTCAGGTCGTCCCCTTTTCGTTCGTTTAGCGTCGAATAAGTTTCCTGGTTTTGGGTGGGTCGGTCGGTGGGATGAAAAAAAAATCACAAGAAATCTGAGAACAGGAGGCCTGAAACACCAGCACCATTGCCGTGGAGCCTGAAAACAACAAGACATGGTCACCAAATCGACACAAACTCAATATGGCGGAAAATGTGATGGTCAATTTCATAAAAAAGAGGGCCCTAAAAGGGGGATAAAAAGCAAAAAAGATACACCACCGAACGTTTTATGCCTGGAAAGCTGTTATAATGCTCATTTTTTAGATTAAAAGAATTGATTGAAGTCCAACAAAAAATAAACCTTGTCGTTTCTTTTTCTTGCTGTTTTTAAAAATGCCAAAAAACTGGGTCTGTTGGACGATACTGAACGAAGAAAAAATCAATATAGACATTAAGTTCCCTTAAGGTATTGTTGGTTTTCACATGACGTCACTATAATTCAAACAAAAAAAACTATCGATCCTACCGAGATTTTACTTTTACGATGCATTACAGCAACTGAAAACTAATTTTCATACAAATTTTCGCTTCAAAAGGGTTCTTGGTTTTGTGATAGAGTACGCTTTTGCGTGACGCGGCATTTACATGACGGCCAAGAGAGCTGTCATGTAGATTAAAAAAATGACTTATTTTAGCAAATTTTGCTATCTAAACACTTCATGTCTTAGAAAAAGCATTACTTAAATGTTTATGAGTTTCTCGAAGAATAAATTCACGCTTTTGTAGCAAAACTCGGTAACAGATGTTTCTGTTGGTTTCCGTCCGCCATGTTGGAGCTCACCTAGGTGAGCACCAGCATGGCGTCTCCATACAAATCTCTATAAGTTTGGGTAAAACATTTATATATGTACCTCCTTTCATTTCCCGGATTCTTGACTTGATCTTTTGAACGGTTTTGATTTTGGTCTATTTTGAATGGCGTGACACTGAAAACCAGCAATAAAAGTATAAGTTTACAAGGCCAGGATCGAACGTATACTGAGTGACTAAATGATCAAAATTAAATGAAAGGCTAAGACTCTAAGTGATGTGCTGCCTCTCATTTAATAGAGACGAGGAATACTGGGTGGACCACATCCTGAACTCCCGCGAAAACAGCAAGAGAGGAACGCTCAGGGCTAAGGAGACTAAACAGGGGCGTAGCTACTTGTACGCATGGTTCGCACGTGCGTACCCGAAAAAGTTGAGAAGAAAAAATAAAATGAAATAAACATAACTAAAACAATCGGTTTCCAGAGAAGCGACGACATTAATTGGAGAACTGAATCTTGGATGATTTATTTATATAGCAAGCTTGATGATGTAAAGCGTGAACGCGTTGTTTTCTCCACGACCTGTCTTCGCAGTAGACGAAGTTGGGCACAATTACGTCAATGTGTGGTGCTTTTGCCGGTCAAAAATAATGTGACAAAAAGGGGTTAAAAGTACCCTGCTAGCAGAGGCTTTTCCCTTGTGTTTCTCAGCGTTGTACTGCCATTCTCTTCGCGGTTTTGGCTGCTCGCGTTTTGTTTTGGTTGTTTCTGTGCCGAGGAAAAGACCTCTGCAGACAGCCGTTTGGGATTCCTGTTGAGCATGCGCATTAGATACCTCCAAGATCTAGGAGGTAATCACATGACTAAACCGGTTGTGGAACCGGTTTTATCAACTCGCGCATCTTTTATGTACTAGTTTGCTGTGCAAAAGTGAGCCCGCTATATCAACATGGCGAGTGCGAGTCATTCCCGAGGGAAAATTGACTCATGAATACATGAGCAAACTCCGGCGGCGGCATCGTATTACCGACACGTGACACAGAAATTCCATGGTAACCGCATTTTCATCTCGCGCATGCTCAACAGGAATCCCAAACGGCTGTCTGCAGAGGTCTTTTCCTCGGCACAGAAACAACCAACACAAAACACGAGCAGCCAAAACAGCGAAGAGAATGGCAGTACAACGCTGAGAAACACAAGGGAAAAGCCTCTGCTAGCAGGGTAGGTTAAAAGAGTCCTTTGTAAACTAAAGTCGGAGGTACTACAAGCTGGATTTTTAATAGTTGAATTAATGAAAAACGGTTGACGTCAATGAACATAACTTGAAGCCGACAGAATTAAGGAATTTCAGAGGCTGTGTCATTTCATAAATAGCAAAAATGCTTTTGCTGACAACTGTTAAACTCACCTTTAATAAAGGCACCTTAAAAAAAATGTTGAGATGGGGGAAGACGATGTAGAAAAAGTTGGGCGTACCTCCGGAAAAATCCTGACTACGCACCTGCAAAAGCCTGAAACTGAACAACAGGAGTCTTGACGAAACGTCCTCAGTTATTATCTTGATCAAGAATCACTCATGACGGAATGATTCCAGCGAAAAAAAGGAGTGACAACAGTGGTAAGCGGTCGTTCTGTGAAATGTAAAGCAATCTTTACCGTTTACGTTCTTTAAAACGTTGTTGTTGCATTGTTGGTATGTTCTCCCGTGTGGATACTTGACATTTCCAATATGTGGAAACACCATGCTAAGGTACGGACAACAGACATTCACAACATTGTTTTGTACGCTAAAATCTGATTTCATGGACGCAAAACGTTTTGAATTTTAAGACTTTTTAATATTAGTGCTTTTGACGTGACTGGAGCACTTGGCAGGAGTTGACAGCTTAAATCTGCCTTTCTTGATAGCAAACGACATTAATTTATATCAGATTGCTGTATAAACACGTCTTGGTTTCTACTAGCTGGTAACGTGAAACCACTGTTGCTCAAACTGATTTCTTATTTTATTTTTCCGAGTTTTTAGCATCGGCCCACCGAGTCTGGAAAGCTCAAATTTCAGAAATTAAAGTACTACTTGTATTTTTTGGCCTCAAAAATTTTCTTTTAAGTTGCCCATAGTTTTGAAAACAGATTTTGAAAGAAGAGGTAACGCTCTTTAGCGTGGTATAAGACTCGTTACTGAAATCGAGTTACCAGTCGACAATTTTGGGCTTTGAAATTTGCCATTTTTTCATTGAACGAAAACGTTCAAAATATTGAAAATAATGAAAAATCTCCAAAATAGTACACTTTCGTTCAAACCGAGTAAATCGCCACTTAAAATGTGTGCAATTATGTACTCGTCTGAATAAGTTATTTGTTGTCCGCATTACAATGGATTTGAATTTTAAAACGATTTTTTTGTGACACATGGTCTAGGGCCTGGTTCAGTTCTGGTTGTGGCCCGGACTATGAGAAATTTCAGCTCCTTTAACCGAGTAAAATTGTTCACGAAGAGTTTTTTCCACTTTGCATTAATCGAAACATTTAATTTTTTCCGGTCTCACTATGGATATTTGATTGTCTTTGAAGGGTAACTGAACTGAAATGATAGTCACAGTTTCATTTTGGTGATCAGTCACTCCCTATAGTATCAAACAGACCTTCAATATTTCCTAAGAGCGAAATAAAAATTTATTAATGTGATAGATTCAAATACAGTTTTAGCCACAGTTAGATAATGTTAGTTAATTAGTTAGTTAATAGTACCCTTTGCATTTTACCACTAACATTTTCTATTCCTGAAGTAATAACATATTTTTAGCTGTATATATCTAGCCGGATTTTTGAAAGCGTTATCGTCAAATGTACCTTTTCCGTCCAACAGTTTTTTTCGGCCAAAAACTATATTCAAAGTAGCTGTTATAAAAACTAAGAGTGCAACCGTTGCTTTTCTTTTTCTTCTTCTCCTTTCCTTCTCCTGGCTCTTTGGTTTTCTTCTTTCCTTTTCCTTCGTTACTGTGATTTTGGAGCTTTTCAGGCTTAAGAAACCTGCCTTTTGACGCCTTTTCACTCATTACAAATGACTGCAAATTTCGTTAGCCGTAAAAACGGTTTTCAAAAGATCGCTGAGATATACTTGTCTATTAATATGTTATCAGCAGATGTAGAGCCATTTTCTTGGGAAATACTTTAAATAAACCACCACTATTATAATAATTATTATTGAACGAGCGCCGACGTTTAGTTAGTTTTAAAGTGCAACTAACCCCCAAAAATGTTTTTCGCTAAATGAAATCTTCTTATTTTTCTGATTACTTGTGCGAAAAATTTTCGTGATTGACAAAATCCTCGCGTTTCCATGGCTGTTTAAAGTTAGGTCTTTTGTGTCCCATTACCGAGTCTTTGCGAGAGCTGGGTACGAATGTTGTTGTGACGTCATCGAAGGAGGACATCTGCCGTGTACTCAAGAGTAAATGACCGAGAAGCGAGAAAGGGGAAATTATTTTAAGCGAGCGGGATACTAAAACAACCCAAATTCAAAGGAATATGTCTTTAAGTGATTCAAGTTCTGAGAGAAGTCTTAATTCAGAAGATTCCGAGGCAAATTTGGTCGAAGTGGAAGATGAACAAAGTGATCGCGAGTCGCAAGTTGCGTGTGAAAGCCTGGATTCCTTTCACGGAATTTTCCTCGCCAACAGAAGATGTTTTCGTGCTGCTTGACGCCTGCATCTCTTTGACGATCTATAACAAGAAAGCTTATAAATAAAATGCCAAACTTAAACGATTTTGCAAAAGGTTGAGATTAGTACTACATGAATTTCTCACCTTTCTAGCGATTGACCTTTTGGCTCGAGTCGACTGAGGTTTGGTAGGTGAAGCAGAGCCTTCGAATTGAGGGCTGTTTGCCTGTATAATGGGAAAGACACAAGGCTCGATCGTCTTCCTTCAGGCGAGGACTAGATGGCATTTTCTGCCCGGGAAGAAGGGTAAACATCCGAGTAAAATCTTCCCTTTTAAAATGTAAGGAGCACGCTTGGGTGGCTCTCATTTAGCTCTCCTCTGCTGGACAAATTTCACCCATTTCCGTCGTCTTTTAATGCTTTCCTCGCGTGGACCATCAAAGAAAGGAATTCTATAAAGCCCGATACCTCTTTGGGGATCGGCTGTTCTCGTACAACCGAAAACAACACGGGCGTCGGGCATGGAGAAGATTTTAAGAGAAGTCCGTGTTGCTCGCGAAAGTTGATCTCCTTCGATGACGTCACAATAACACTTGGACCCATTCTCCACAGAGCTCGGTAGTGGCCGCAAGAACCGTCAAAATTTGAAACTTTGAAAAATTATAAAAAAAGATCGAAAAACGCTATGACAAAAATTTTTTCGCACAAGTAATCAGGATGATAAGAAGATTTCACTCAGCGAAAAACAAATTTGGGGGTTAGTTGCACTTTAAACATTCGGCTGAAGCGAAATTTAATGCCCTCAGCTTTTAGTCCCCCAATTTATCCTAATCTCCCCTCAAACGTCGCTGTTATTTTTTCCACAGGTGAAAACGAGGGTTTTTACTTCAGCTTTTGTGAACTCGCGGCAATTTGAAAAACTGCAAGTTAAAGGTGAGCTTCCTAATTCGAAGAATTGTTATTCATGTATCTTCATTACTGATCTTTGAAATTTGAAAAGACAGACCCTTGTTTGTCCACCTCCTACTTTTCTTTTCTAATTAACCAAACTTTAATTAATTCAAATTCTTTCTAAAGGAAGACGAACAACAGAAGAGAACGAGTAAAAGTGTGAAGCGAAAAGAAGGAAAAGAAAACAAGTCATGCTATTTTCGTCATCCGAGTGCATCACCTGGTTTGCTGTAACCCTTACCGTGTTTGTTGCTATAGTAACAGTGAACCTTCTATCAATTGTTCTTTTTATAAAAAACCGCAGTCTTCGCACTCGTGCCATGTAACTTGTTATAAACCTGACCGTAGCTGATATGTTTGTCGGAAGATTTTCTCATTTTTATCTATTTCAATACCTCTTACATGACTACGCATGCGACATTGTGAAAATGAACTTAAGCCAGGAACTGAATGTGTTGATTGACATTCTCTACCTCTCGTTTCCTCTGACCTCTCTAACAAACATTGCGGTCATTTCATTGGATCGGCTGCATGCAACGATTCGTCCCTTCAGGCATCGCCTCATCAAAAAGTGGGTCTACGGGGTAACAATTGCTGGTGTCTGGGTTTTAGCTGCAATGGTACCAACTGCAACGTTTATCTTAATACACTTAGAATATGGGGAAAAACTTTTTTTCTATCAGGTTGTATGGCAATCATGCTCTTGTTTGTGTCTGTTTGTTATCTGTGTCTCATACTCCTCCATTGTTGTTAAATTTTTGTGTGGAACGCATCCTCAGCACCATGGTGCAGCCAACAGACAAAGAAAACTGACCGTAACATTATTCGTAATGACAATCGTATCCTTACTGACGTGGCTACCATATGCGGTTTTTACTTTTCTTGTTTTTCGATATTTGAATAGTATCCTGAAATTTCTTTCTGTACAGGAATTATTCCGTTTGGATTATTCTTTTACGACTCTATATATGATGAACTCGCTAGTTAATCCCATAGTTTATACAATCAGAATGCCAGAGTTTAGGAAAGCTCTCCTGCTGTTATTTAAATGTCAACGAAGACAAAATGCCCGAGATATTCCTCTTCATGCGCTTTAATTTACGTACTTTGTTTAACACTTGGAAGCCAACTAATGATTTCGTCATCTCCATGAAAAAAAAAACAGTTGCTGATTGTATACTATTATTGCGGCTTTAAGTTCGATAAAAAGGCCGTAAATAGATGTTGTGGTGCAATTTTTTCCTTGGTTTAAATGTTAATTCCTTTGTTTTAAACTCTGATGCTCAGTCGTACATATAACCATACCGCAAAACAACGGAAAACAAAATTTAAACCATTGAAGAGTTGAACCACGGTTTTTCGTCAGAGGCACTACAACTAAATGTAGAGCCGGTTAGTAGTCTCATTTATCTTTTCGTTACCATGGTTTAGTATGCTTCCAAAATGAAAAGATATCCTTTAAATTCCTTGTTTAGAATTCGTCATTATGATTGTGGGGCAAAAAAAGATATATCCATTATGTACATTAAGAGCAGAAGCAGCCTCGTACCCAGGCCAGTTCGCGCTATCAGAGTTACCAGAAGAGGCTTGGAACCGAATGCGATAGTCCTCGACGAATTTTATCGACAAGCTTGACAGGTGACGTCACACTGATATCGCCGAGGACGGCGGGGAACGAGGCTGGCGCAGAAGTTGTTTCGTCCTTAATTTGTTGTTTCACAACGTGATATCTACCTAATGCAGCTTGTTTCAGTTGAAGGTAAACTAGTACCTGTGTCAAAATCAGCATTTTAAGAGAATTCAACAAAGTTACATAAGTTAAACAGGATTTCTTTACGCTCTTATCTGTGTCTGAAATATCATAAGGAATGGGCCGGAAAAACGCTGAAATGGGAAAAGCACACTTCAGTGTCCTAAGGATGGGAAAAGTCAGAAGATTTTTAAAAGTCTTTTTTTTCACGCCAATTTTATGAAAAGATCATAAGAATGTTATTTTTCCTCGTCTTAAGGACATTTGTGTACAGCTTTTGCCAGATACATTCAATACTCTTTCTGCCACTATTGTTAAACATTTACGGGTCTTTTTTTTGTGAGATAAGATACTTAGCCAAATCTGGGAAGGGAACTCAATTGAAAAACTTCGAAAAACTGGAATGAATGAAGGGTCATCAAAACTTTTTAGCCTTTTTCCAGCTACCGAAATTTGTAAACAAGAGTTTTGCTTCTTCAAACATATATTTTACATCAGAAAACTTTCGTTGCCTGATTAATGAGGATGGAGACGTATCAAATAGCCTGGATTGAATATTGGCATCACTGGAAACTAAATCCAGTAAATTCATCTTGTCAGTTCGTGTCCTTAAACTGCGCCATGAATTCTTGGTGAAAGGTTCTTAATCGCTGAAACATTGGAGTATACGTCTCATCAGACGGAAGAATAGTGATCCTACCAAGAAAGATTAAAACATGAAACCATTTTAAATTATTTCCTTTCAATGGATAGCATTCCTGAAAATCTAAACATTTTGGATTACTAATTTATAACCGTGGGGATAAAACTTGATTCAATTGTATCAGACTTTAACACGCTGACAGAACGTTGCTTTTACAGACTAGCCTCTTAAGGACGCGTTACAGATCACGCTTTTTCCCACGTAAATTTTAGCTCTGGTCCATACCGTAAAATCCCGTTTGTAAGCCCTTCTATTTGTAAACACCAGTTTTATTCCATTTGCAGGCCCTCCACTAAGCCCCTATCACCCCAGCTATTGGCCAATCTGTGAATACCCTTATTGTATGGGTGGTTCCGCGAACAGACAAAGATGAGGAGAATATTGTGTTCTAATTGGTTACCCGAGCAAGTAACCACTGATAATTTGAAATGTACGATGGGATTCTTGTTGACGACCCTTTTCTGTTCTATCCTTGCCTGATTATTTTTTGGTGGTGGGTGGGGAGGGTGAGGGGTCTTTCCAATTTTAAAGTTGCAGTTAATCTAATCAATCTAAATATATACAAGTCTGTGAAAACCTTGTGACACATGAGCGCAAATGATATCACAGAGAGGTTTTTAAATTGATCATTAAAATTCCGACCTGAAGTTGATGACCCTTGTTAATTCAAATCTTACCTGTAGCAAAAGTTATTAGGAATCAGGAAATTCCAGTTTTCTCTTAAGCGCCTGCCAACAGTAAAACTCGTCTGGTGGCAGTTCCTTGGCCTGATCGAGTAACAATAAAAATACAAACAACTCAGCAAACTCAAAAAGTCTCTACATATTACTTTTGGTCTCGTCAACCATAAATCCTGACACTTCGCACACCAAACTGATCACATACATACTTTCCTTGTGAGGGGAATATTTGTATGTCAAAGGATCCCTCGATGAAGCCTTGGCAGCGGGCTGGTACTAGATCAATACGAAATATGGAACTTAGCAATGCAATATTAAAGTTGAGAAAGTGAAATTTAAATTTTCGCGGGCCATTATAATTAGCAACCTGAATAAGCTGGGAGCCTATAGTGTCCTTTTCACTTTTTGTTACAGAAGAACGCCTTTTAATTTGTGAGCGACTGACACGGCGGGAAATGGGTTAGCATTCGCCTAATCTAAGGTTCTTCCAAGGGAATCTTGGATTCTGTGTCGCACGCTTTGGATTGTACTGGATCATCGGGATTCCTTGTAAGTGGAACGTGGATTCCGGATTCTAGTCATTAGCGAGATTTCAGATTTCCTAGAGCTGAATTCCGAAACCAAAGCCGAGGATTCCGGAATCCGGATTACCTTGTTTTGGACGATTGGCATAACATGGCCGACTTCTAGAGAGATATCCATTATAGTATTCTGCAGTGCGGTTCTAGAAATCAAGGCCGGAAACACAACTTGATACCTTGGCTGCCTCGATAGCTTTCTTTGGAAGTGTTATTCTCAGAAACGCATACATTGCACCTGCCACCTCGTTACACTTGACATTTGCCACTGAGTTAAGAACCTCCATTGTCATCTTTGCTTTCTTTTTGTAAGAAACCTTGATGGATGTTACATCCTGTACAACGAGTTAAACAAAGAAATAATGCATTAGGCAGAGATATAAAAAGATCATTGGAGATTCCCTTTCATAATTTTCCTAGTGCGTCGCACTTGAAGATAGTTTTCTATGCGTTTAAGAAGATTGCCAAATATTTCGGGAATAAAACGAAATTTTTTTCTTTTGGAGGCTATGTCACGAATGTTTGGGTGACAATACAATACAATAAAATGCAAAGCAAAGCAATGCAACGCAATCAGAAACCTATAAGGGGTTTTCAATCCCTTATGAGTTTCTGAGGCAATACAATGCTGTAAACTTTATAGCGGTCAAATGTGCTTAGCTAAATAGCTACTTTACAGACATGAAGGAAGAAGGTTTAAGAGCGGATGTCAGTAAATATCGACCGAAGGTCTACAAAAGTGAAAAATCGAAAATTCTCAAAAAAATTCACAAAGTAGCACTAGGTAAGCTATTAACATAAATGTAATTTTTACTTCGATCCGATAATTATTTTCCACGTACGGGGGGGTTATTGGTTTCGCGGCTCTCGGACCAGGTTTTCCAGGCCCGAGACCATGCGTCACAAAAAAATCGTTTTAAAATTTAAATCCACTGTAATGCAGACAACAAATAACTTATTCAGAAGAGTACATAAGTGCACACATTTTAAGTGGTGAATTACTCAGTTTAAATGAAAGCGTAATATTTTGGAGATTTTTCATTATTTTCAATATTTTGAACGTTTTCGTTCAATGAAAAAATGGCAAATTTCAAAGCCCAAAGTCGTCGACTGGTACCTCGATTTCAGTAACGAGTCTTATACCACGTTAAAGAGCGTTATCTCTCCTTTCAAAATCTGTTTTCAAAACCATGGGCAAGTTAAAAGAAAATTTTTGAGGCCAAAAAATATAAGTAGTACTTTTCTGAAATTTGAGCTTTCCAGACTCGGCGGGCCGATGCTAAAAACTTGGAAAAATATAGTAAGAAATCAGTTTGAGCAACAGTGGTTTCATGTTATCAGCTTTCAGAAACCAAGACGTGTTTATACAGCAATCTGATATAAATTTTAATGCCGTTTGCTATCAAGAAAGGCAGATTTAATTGTCAACTCCTGCCAAGTGCACCAGTCACGTGAAGTTGTCAAAGGGAGGGCAAAGCACTAATATTAAAAAGTCTTAAAATTCAACACGTTTTACGTCTATGAAATCAGATTTTAGCGTACAAAACAATGTTGTGAATGTCTGTTGTTTGTACCTTAGCATGGTGTTTCCATATGTTGGAAATGTCAAGTATCCACACACGAGAACATGTTTTAAATCCAAGCGCCGAAAGATCGTAATTATAAACGGCAAAGATTGCGTTACATTTCACAGAACGACCGCTTACCACTGTTGTCGCTCCTTTTTTCTCTGGAAGCTACGAGGAGTTTTGATTCCGTCATGAGTGATTCTTGATCAGCGTTTCCTTGAAAGTACGACCCCGGACAGATGATAACTGAGGACGTTTCGTCAACACTCCTGTTATTCAGTTTCAGGCTTTAGCAGGTGCGTAGTCAGGATTTTCCAGAGGTACCCCTCCCCCCACCCCAAATCTCAACATTTTTTTAAGGCAGCTTTATTAAAAGTGGGGTTAACGGTTGTAAGCAAAAGCATTTTTGCTATTTATGAAATGACTCAACCTCTAAAATTCTTTAATTCTGTCCGTTTGTTATGTTCATTGACGTCAACCGTTTATTATTAATTCAGCTATTAAAAATCAAGCTTGTAGTACCTCCGACTTTAGTTTACAAATGACTCTTTTTACCCGTTTTTGTCACATTATTTTTGACCGACAAAAGCACCACACATTGACGTAATTGTGCCCTACTTCGTCTAATCCGAACAAAGGTCGTGAAGAAAACAACGCGTTCACGCTTTACACCATCAAGCTTGCCGTGATATGAATAAATCATCCAAGATTCAGTTCTCCAATTAATGTCGTCGCTTCTCTTTAAACCGATTTTTTTAGTTATGTTTATTTCATTCTATTGTTTTTCCTCAACGTTTTCGGGTACGCACGTGCGAACCGTGCGCACAAGTAACTACACCCCTGTTTAGTCTCCTTAGCCCTGAGCGTTCCTCTCTTGCGGTTTTCGCGGGAGTTTAGGACGTGGTCCACCCAGTATTTCACGTCTCTTTTAACTGGGAGGCAGCACTTCTTGTTTACCGTTTCGTTTTTAGACAGCGCTTAGACTCTTAGCCTTTCATTTAATTTTGATCCAATTTTTATCATTTAGTTACTCAGTATACGTTCGATCCTGTCCTAGTAAACTTATATTTTTATACTTTAAGGGAGCTTAATACCTATATTAATTTTTTCTTCGTTTGGTGTCGTCCAACAGACCCAGTTATTTGGCATTTTTTTAAAAAAGCAAGAAAAAGAAACGACAAGGTTTATTTTTTTGGACGTAGATTAATTCTTTAATCTAAAAATTTAGCATTATAACAGCATTTCGAGGCATAAAACGTTCGGTGGTGTATCCTTCCGCTTTTTACCCTTTTTGGGCCTTTTTTTTATGAAATTGACCATCACATTTTCCGCCATATTGAGTTTGTGTCGATTTGGTGACCATGTCTTGTTGTTTTCAGGCTCCACGGCAATGGTGCTGGTGTTTCAGGCCTCCTGTTCTCAGATTCCTTGTGATTTTTTTTCACCCCACCGACCGACCCACCCAAAACCAGGAAACCTATTCGACGCTAAACGAACGAAGCGGGGATGACCTAAGCCTTATGTTTTCTTTTTGGGCTTCCTCACCACATTGCTTCTGCGTATTTCTGCATACTTGTCTTTTGCTTTGTTTTGTTCTTTTTTGTCGGTAAAATAAACTGAAACTGCACAAAGACCCTCAATATTCCCTTTGGAGGTTCTCGAACGCGCATAAAAAAAAAAAATTAAAAACGCGATGATTTATTGACCGCAAGGGCAATGGGGTGGCGTTAGGGTTCGTTACTGCGCTCCGGTTCACTCGTGCGCTGTCAAATGGTCCCGAAATACAAAATGAAAAATGACTGTGGACAGACTATTCACGTCTAGACATCAAGCATCTTTTAAGATGGGACTTATCGCCTCTCCCTGTTCATGGAGTTGATTCAAGGTGCTAACGTTAATTTCGTGATGCCCTGCATGTTGCTAGGACATGTTTCAAAAGGACCTTTCCACAGGCACGGAGTCCGCCGTCACCTTGTCAGCCGTGCGAGAAATGATGTACTTCACAAAAACAAAGAGAAGTTATTTTCGATTTGCCCTGCCCCCTACCCCCAAAAGTCCCCTACAGGACCACTTCAAGGTACTCCCCATCCCCGGGCCCAAATGGCTGGACTTGTTCCTGTGGTTGCGCGGGGGATAGTAACAGGTCTTCCTAATTGCACCATGCATCAATGACAGTTTAGCTCAATCAGAAGCCCCTTTTCCCTGACTAGTTCAAGGTGTGTGCACCTCCTTTAAGCTGTTGTTTTCGGTTCTTACTGAAATTTTTGATCTTGAGGAGATTCACAACTACAGGAGCAGGTTATGGGCTTTTTGCCTAGCCTTAATCCTATATCTGTTAGGCAAGAATTCGATAATCCTTCCATAATCATCCAGTTTTTCACTGCGTGAATTGGGTATTTTTAGCTTATTTCGAGGAAATACTTTTTGCTTCAAATCCAGGTTGGGCTTTTAAACACATTTTTCAAGCCAAATGGTTTTTGCGCGAATCTGCTTACCCGAACTTTTCGTATAAAAAACAACAAATACCCGAAAAAAGCTCGTGTTGTTGGTGGTGGTGGCATATTTCCGATAAATTCAGTTCAATGTCACGTTGAAGAAGAGTTCAGATCCGTACCGCGCGCCTCTCGAGGCAAGCGTTCTGTCGAAATGCGAGCCCAAAAACAGGTGGTAAGCGGTCAATCTGTGAAAAGTAACGTAATCTCCGTCGTTTGAGAGCAGCCGAAGATGCTCTTGCCGATACTGTCCTTGATGTTTTTATTTCCAGTATCTAGGAAACCCATGCTAAGGTAGGAAACATACACTCGTAGGCATTGTTCTGCCCGCTTAAGTCTAATTTCTGGACGCAGAAACGTTGTGCTTTTTGAAGTTTATTATTGTGCTTTGCCCTTTGACAACCGTACGTGACTCGTGCGTTTGGTAGCAGAAGATAGCTAAACTCTGCTTTTCTTGTAGGAAAACGGCTTTAAATTTTATCAGATCGCTCGATAAACACGTCTTGGTTTCTGAAAGCTGATAACATGAAACCACTGTTGCTCAAACTGATTTCTTACTATATTTTTCCAAGTTTTTAGCATCGGCCCGCCGAGTCTGGAAAGCTCAAATTTCAGAAAAGTACTACTTATATTTTTTGGCCTCAAAAATTTTCTTTTAACTTGCCCATGGTTTTGAAAACAGATTTTGAAAGGAGAGATAACGCTCTTTAACGTGGTATAAGACTCGTTACTGAAATCGAGGTACCAGTCGACGACTTTGGGCTTTGAAATTTGCCATTTTTTCATTGAACGAAAACGTTCAAAATATTGAAAATAATGAAAAATCTCCAAAATATTACGCTTTCATTTAAACTGAGTAATTCACCACTTAAAATGTGTGCACTTATGTACTCTTCTGAATAAGTTATTTGTTGTCTGCATTACAGTGGATTTAAATTTTAAAACGATTTTTTTGTGACGCATGGTCTCGGGCCTGGAAAACCTGGTCCGAGAGCCGCGAAACCAATAACCCCCCCGTACGTGGAAAATAATTATCGGATCGAAGTAAAAATTACATTTATGTTAATAGCTTACCTAGTGCTACTTTGTGAATTTTTTTGAGAATTTTCGATTTTTCACTTTTGTAGACCTTCGGTCGATATTTACTGACATCCGCTCTTAAATTGTTACAATTCAAATAAAACCTGAAACATGTTATAACCGTAGCGGCTTATGCTTAAAATAAGAACAGAAAACAGGAAAGGTCTAATTATTCCGATGGGATTCATGTGCACAGTGTAATAAAAAAACTAATTAACAGTTAATGAATGAGGCTGAGTATCTTATGAAGAATTATGGAGATCGAGGAGGGTGTTATCCGTCGAGGCCGTAGGCCGAGGCGGATAACACCCTCCGAGATCTCCATAATTCTTCATATGATACGAAAGCCGAATTCAATAACTGTTTTATTATCCATTCAAAATAATTCCTAGTTTGAAAACGAAGCTAAAACATGCTTACCTCCATCGATCCATCGATGTTCAGTTCACCTTCGATAGTGTACGTTTAGGTTTGTCCAGCTCCGCAAATATTCTTCAAATAGCAGATGTTGCCCTTCAAGTTGTCTTCTTGCTGTTCTTGCCATGTTTTAATCTACTTTTTCGCCTAGTTCTTACTCTTGAAACGAGTGAAATGTCTGCCATTTTTCAAGTTCACAATCAAAACAACTCAACCTCGTCCCCAGGTCTTCTCGGATAACCGTGCGTTAACCTGCGAAAAAGCTGCATTTTTGACGTCATTTCCTCGTTAAAGTCAAAATTCTTCCAAATTTGGTCATCAGTAACTGGATATGGTAAATTAAGCGTGTGCTTTTAGCCAATCAGAATCGCGGAAATATTTTGAATGAATAATAAAAGAAATTAATCCATTTTGGCGCGCAAATAATAGCGGGTGCCCTGGCGAGAGGAACTCATTCACTCACCGCCAGTCCCTACGCAGGCCAAAGGATGTGTAGTAAATTGTGTTCTTTTTTGCACTTTTGTATTACTTGGCATAATTTTATCCAAAAAAAATCAGGAAAAATTCAGGAACTATTGACATGAAAAAAGTTATAATTTGAAACTGTAAGGACATCTACAGAAACTACAACTCGTGTCCTACTTTGCTTGAATGATGCGCGGAGACAAAATAATCGTTGTAGGTGTCCATCAAATAGGGTCGATTGGTTGTGGGCTGATTAAAACAAGGAAGTTCAAGTTAACAAAAAGCCTCATAATTCAGCAGCAAATTTTTAGTTATTTAGTGGGGGTAGATATATTCAGGGGTAAAAAATAATGGCAAAGACAATTATTCATGCTAATTACTAATTAAAAGCTTTAATAGTGAAATATTATTTTCCAAAACAGATGTGGAGATAATTTATAAGAGCGTATAAATCGAGGAAAGATTATTTTTCCCTGGAGTTACCTCCAACGCAGACGTCTTTTGCAAGCCGAACTGATATTTTCCAAACCAAAACTATAGGTATACTTTTTTGCTTGATCAGTGGGGTCACCAAGCATAGCATTTTACGAAAGGTTAGTTATTTAAAAAAAAAAAAAAACGAAACGGTTGAACAAAACTAGCCTGTACACAGACGTTGTTTTAGTTTTCTTTTCGTTCTTTTCGAAAACATCGGCGAGCGAGAACGAGCGCGGGGCACGAGAAAGAAAAATAAAGAATTTTCTCCTTCTCCACCCCTAACCCCTTTCGCTGTCGGTCAGTAAATCCCCCGCGGTTTTTGTTTTTTATCACGCGCGCTCGATGGACTTTGAAGAGAAAATAGAGGGTCTGTGAACAGGCTAGAACAAAACGAAACATATTAAAGGTTTTTACTGCGGTATCATGCAGTTAGTGGGCATAAATTTTTTGTTAAAGATACCAGTTATAGACCGATATATATACTAATCTTAAAGAAGCAAATATTTAACCTAAGTACTACTTAGACCGCAGTTTATATATAGGACATTCAGTGGACCTTCAGATCTTTTCAAGTGTAGTAAGGTCACCCAACGACTGTTTTCTGTTAGAAGAATCAGAATTATTTTTTGTGGAAATTTCTATAGATAGCTCGAGAAACTGAGTTAAAAGTTCTAGATGAAATTCACATAAATTATTCGAAGTTTCAGTCTATTAACTTATTTCCAAAATTTCTGAAGGTGTAGTCATCCGCAGGCTTCGTAGAAAAGGCCGGACTTTCGCCTTTGGAAACAGTAACGGAAAGGGGTATCGGAAAATGGTTAGTTTCCAGTAAAAAATTAAAATTTAAAGCATCAAAGAATTTGGGAAAAGTATAAATTATAAGAAAGCGCGAATAAATTTGCATAACCGGGGTAAAGAGGCCTTAGGATGAACGAACAGATTAAACATAAAGTTTACGGAGCTTTTCTAGAACGCATTTGCAAAGCTTTGAAAACTATATAAAAATATTATATCCTAGAACAGTTTTTGAAGAATTTTGGAGAAAGGCGGCGATAGGTGTAACAGATGTCTAATCTTTAAGAACCGAATAATCCTAAGTTCTATACCTTAGACCACGTTTTAGCTATGTATAGGACAATCTGCAGTGACCACGAGATCTTTCACATGTTTCTGATGTAGGTTGGTATAAGTAGCGCGTGTTTCTCTCCTCCTCACTATGTATGCCTACATTGATATTGCTGGTTTTCAGTGTCACGCCATTCAAAATAGATCAAAATAAAAAATCAAAACCATTCAATAGATAAAGTCCAGAATCTGAGAAATGAAAGGAGGTACATATGCAAAGACCGTCGCCAAGATTCAGGTCAGAGGAATATTTCGTATACGAGATATCCGAAGCAATATTTTATCCAAATTTATAGAGATTTGTATGGAGACGCCATGCTGGTGCTCACCTGGATGAGCTCCAACATGGCGGACGGAAACCAACAGAAACATCTGTTACCGAGTTTTGCTACAAAAGCGTGAATTTAGTCTTCAGAAACTCATAAACATTAAAATAATACTTTTTCATGCACATGAACTGTTTAGATGGCAAAATTTCCTGAAATAAGTCATTTGTTTAACCTACATGACAGCTCCTTTGGCCGTCATGTAAATGCCGCGTCACGCAAAAGCTTAGAAATTCAAGCGCACTCTATCACAAAACCAAGAACCCTTTTGAAGCGAAAATTTGTTTGACAATTAGTTTTCAGCTGCTCTAATGCATCGTGAAAGTAAAATCTGGGTAGGATGGATAGTTTTTTAGTATGAATTTTAGTGACGTCATGTGAAAACCAACAATATTCTAGTGCAATGAAAAATATTTAAATACAAGGATTGGCCGAGCTAAGCAACTTGGGCCGTCTTCATATTTTCATGAAAAATTTCAGCTTCAGAAATTGTTCACGTTTGCACGAAAGAAGACTCGGAAAAATGACTACGATTTTATTGCTAGTTTTTATAAGCTTTGAAAGTTCTTTTGACAACAACTTCATAAGATCGCATGCATGCAATAATTCGTCCCTTCAGGCATCGCCTCATCGAAAAGTGGGTCTACGGGCTAACAATTGCTGGTGTCTGGGTTTTAACTGTCAACCGCCACTTTTATAATCAGACAACGATATGGAGAATGGTTAATATGATATAGTTATCACGTATGGCAATCATTCATTTGTTTGTGTCAATTGGTTATCTATGTTTCTTACTTCTTCATTGTTCTTAAATTTCTGTGTGGAGCGGTGAAATAATTATTGTGTGTGTCGATCAAATAGGGTCGATTTGTTTTTTGGGCTGATTGTCGAACAAATTTCTAATTAAAAAAAATGTGGGGGTAGATGTATTAGTTAAGAGGAAGATGATAAGCAAAGGAAATTATTCAAGGAACGAAGACCGGAAGATTACAAATAGAAGGGCTTACAAACGAAGACCGGAAGATTATTCTTCGCCGGAGTAACATCCAACGCAGACGCCTTTTACTAGCCAAACTGATGATTAATTTTTCAAATATAGGTTTAAAAGAAGATAAACAAAAAAGTTTTATCTTTGGTATCATACAATTGAGTATTAGTTATAGGACAAAAAACATTGAAGATTGAGTTTTAAAATAAATGGTGGCAAATTCATTTGACACAAGCTACGCCACATAAAAAGAAAATATTCATAGAGTTAAGTCGTGACAAGAAGTTCCGTTGACTTTAAGATTGGTAGAAGATAACTGATGAATGTATTAATTTTTGCGTTCTAACTATGGATAATTGATTGTCTTAAAAGGGTTAGCTGAAATGGTAGTCATTCTTATACACAGGTGAACAAGCGCCGGCGTCAGCTAGTTAATTATTCAGCTGAAAACTATTTATCAAACATTTATTGCCCTCAGCGTTTAGTCAATCGATTGCAATGTCCCCTCACACTCCTTTGATATTTTCTTCAATAGGACAAAGCAAGGATTTAGTAATACACATCAAATTTTCTGACACCATCAGAAAAACTTTTAGTTAAGTTGAGCATTTTTGCATACTTTTATCTGACAACTACAGATCAAATAATGTTTTAACGGAGCTTTAATATAGAAGTAAATAAAAAACAATTTAAAGAAACAGTTCCTGTTCTTTTAGTACTCGAATGATAAACCGCGCGGCGATGTAATCATTGTGAGTGCCGATCAAGTAGAGTCCATTTAATGTGGGCTGATTGAAAGAGGAACTTCAATTTAACACTGAAAGTTTAATTCAGAACCTTTTTTAAGAGAGTAGAACGTACATTAAGCGTAAAGAGCATTTATTTAAGAACCGCATATTGTTAAAACTAAGTCCTACTTGGACCACTGTTTAGGACATTCATAGGACTTTTGGACCCGTTTCAAACATGTGGTAGGGACCGATGCAACGGTTGAATTTTTTTTGTAAAAAAGCTATTGGAAGAGGCACAGAATTGTCTGGAAATTTCTATAGCTCGAGAAAAAAACTTAACTTTTCTACGATTTTCTGAATTTCGTTTTTCACCTTTCACTTCCCAGGTTTGATCATCATTCCTAAAAAGGACTACTAAAATTTTTGGCTTTGGAAACAGTAACGGAAAGAGGTATCGGAAAATGTTGAGTTTGCAGTAAACTATACAAAAGCACCAAAGATTTTTGGAACCAGAATTACAAAACAGTTAAAAATTTTATAGTGCTTCTTAGAAAGCATTTGCAAAGCTTTTAAAAAAAAATCTAAAAAGGTATCCTAAAATGATTATACAATAGGATTTTTGAGAAGGCCGGCTTTGGGTATGGCGGGTTGTTTCAAGAAGCACGATGTTTCTCTCGCTCCTCACTATATATGCCTACACATAAAATGCTCGCAATATTTAAATACAGGTATTAAGCCGAGCTGAAAGCGACTTAGGCTCTCTTCATTTTTTCATATGAGAAATTTTAGTTCCGTTAACCGAGTGAAATTGCGCAACTTTTGCAGTTTGGAAAGAAAGCCTTTTGCAGTTGCGTCTATAACTGCGATGATCTTCTTTCACACAGTATAATTGTTTATGTATAGTTTGCATCAACGTAGAAGTAGCTGTTTAAAATCAAGAGTTCCCTTTTTTATGATAACTTTTGTAGCTTACAAAACAGGAAAACACCATTAAATTTCCTTTCATTTTTAGGAGAGACGCGTGCGGAATAAAACTAAATCGTTTGTCCCAACAACCGATACTGTCGATCAGCGTCCTAATGTATCTCCATTAGTGATCTTTGCGGAACTAACATCAGCCTTCTTTGTCCGCGTTCTTAATTGAAATTTTTTTCAAATTCTTCTGAAAGGTAGACGCGCAACAGAGACAAAAAGGGAATTAAAAGTGTGAAGCGAAAAAAATAACAAGCCATGATATCATCCGAGTGCATCACCTGGCTCGCTGTATTCCTTACGAAGTTTGTTGCTATCAAGTAACAGTGAACCCTCTATCAATCGTTCTTTTTATTACCAATGACCAAGCAGATACAAATTTTATAGAGCTTACTAGCGGAACGCATGCGCATTTGAAGAGCTTTTTAAAACAACAATCTAAAAGATGTTCTTAAAAGGTGTGAGTAAACTGTTGGAGAGAGGCGGCGTCGGGTATGGTGGGCGGGTTGTAGAGCGATGTTTCTCTCCTCCTCACTATAATATATACCTACCTAGAAATAATTGCAATGGAAAATGTTTAAATACAGGTATTGGCCGAGCTAAGCCGCGCCTTTAAAGGCCCTCATGAGTCAAATTTTCATTGGAAATTTCAACCCGTTTAACCGAGTGAAATTGTTCACGAATAGTTTGCGTGAAAAATTTCATTTTTTTTTCGGTCTCATTATGGACATTTGATTGTCTTAAAAGGGTAACTGAACTGAAATGATAGTCACAGTTTCATCTTGGTGATCAATCACTCCCTATAGTATCAAACAGACCTTCAATATTTTTTAAGAGCGAAATAAAAATGTATTAATGTGATAGATTCAAATACAGTTTTAGCCACAGTTAGATTGTTACACAGTATTAAAATAATTAGTTAGTTAGTAGTACCCTTTGCATTTTACGACGAACATTTTTTGCTCCTGAAGTAATAATATATTTTTAGCTGTATATATCTAGCCGGAGTTTTGAAAACGTTATCGTCAAATGTACCTTTTCCGTCCAACAGTTTTTTTTCGGCCAAAACTATATCCAAAGTAGCTGTAACAGTTATAAAAACTAAGAGTGCAACCATTGCTTTTTTTCTTCTCCTCCTTTCCTTCTCCTCGCTCTTTCTTCTTCTCCTTTCCTTCTCCTGGCTCTTTCGGTTTCTCCTTTCCTTTTTCTTCGTTAGTGTGATTTTGGAGCTTTTCAGGCTTAAGAAACCTGCCTTTTGACGCCTTCTCACTCAAATGACTGCCAATTTCGTTAGCCGTAAAAACGGTTTTCAAAAGATCGCTTAGATATATACTTGTCTATTATTTTATCAGCAGATGTAGAGCCATTTTCTTTGGAAATGCTTTAAGTAAACCACCACTATTATTATAATAATAATAATTTTTATTTTTATACTCAGGTGAACGAGCGCCGACGTTAATTAGTTTTAAATATTTGGCTGAAACGAAATTTAATGCCCTCAGCTTTTAGCCAACCAATTTATCTTAATTAATCTCCCCTCAAACGTCACTGATATTTTTTTCCACAGGTGAAAACAAGGGTTTTTACTTCCCAATCAGCTTTTGTGAAGAAAATTGGAAAAACTACAAGTTAAAGGTGAGCTTTCTAATTCGAAGAATTGTTATTCATGTATCTTCATTACTGATCTTTGAAATTTGAAAAGACAGACGACAACCTTGTTTGTTCAACTCCTACTTTTCTTTTCTAATTAACCAAACTTTATTCAATTAAAATTCTTTCTAAATGAAGACGAACAAAAGAAGAGAACGGGTAAAAGTGTGAAGCGAAAAGAAGTAAAAGAAAACAAGCCTTGCTATTTTCGTCATCCGAGTGCATCACCTGGTTTGCTGTAACCCTTACCGTGTTTGTTGCTATAGTAACACTGAACCTTCTATCAATTGTTCGTTTTATAAAAAACCGCAGCCTTCGCACCCGTGCCATGTACCTTGTTATAAACCTGACCGTAGCTGATATGTTTGTGGGAGGATTTTCTCATTTTTCTCTATTTCGATACCTCTCATACACATACATATGCGACATTGTTAAAATGAACTTAAGCCAGGAACTGAATGGAATAATTCACTTTCTCTTCTTCTGGTTTCCTCTGACCTCTCTAACTAACATTGCAGTCATTTCATTGGATCGGCTGCATGCAACAATTCGTCCCTTCAGACATCGCCTCATCAAAAAGTGGGTCTACGGGCTAACAATTACTGGTGTCTGGGTTTTAGTTGCAATGGTATCATCTGCCATGATGATAATAATTATAACACGATACATAGAATACTTAATATATGGTGTTTACGTATGGCAATCATACTGTTGTTTGTGTCTATTTTTTATCTGTGTTTCTTACTCTTCCATTGCTGTTAAATTTTTGTGTGGAGCCCATCCTCAGCACCATGGTGCAGTCAACAGACAAAGACAACTGACCGTAACATTATTCATAATGACAATCGTATCCTTACTGATGTGGCTGCCATATCCGTTTTTTACTTTTCTTTTTTTTCAATATTTGACTAGTATCCTGAAATTTCTTTCAGTACAGAAAAAAAATTCCGTTTGGAATATTCTTTAATGACTCTATGTATGACGAACTCGCTAGTTAATCCCATCGTTTATACAATCAGAATGCCAGAGTTCAGGAAAGCTCTCCTGCTGTTATTTAAATGTCAACGAAGACAAAATGCCCGAGATATTCCTCTTCATGCGCTTTAATGTACGTACTTTGTTTAACACTTGGAAGCCAACCAATGATTTCGTCATCTCCATGGAAAAAAAAAAAAAACAGTAGCTGATTGTATACTATTATTGCGGCTTTAAGTTCGATAAAAAGGCCGTAAATAGATGTTGTGGTGCAATTTTTTCCTTGGTTTAAATGTTATTTCCTTTGTTTTCAACTCTGATGCTCAATCGTACATATGACTATTATACCGCAAAACAACGGAAAACAAAATTTAAACCATTGATGAGTTGAACCACGGTATTTCGTCAGATACTACAACTAAATGTAGAGCCGGTTAGTAGTCTCGTTTATCTTTTCGTTACCATGGTTTTATATGCTTCCAAAATGAAAAGATATCCTTTAAATTCCTTGTTTAGAATTAGTCATTATGATTGTGAGGCAAAAAAAGGATATATCCATTATGTACATTAAGACCAGAAGCAGCCTCGTACCCAGGCCAGTTCGCGCTATCAGAGTTACCAGAAGAGGCTTGGAACCGAGTGCTAGTCCTCGGCGAATTTTTTCGTCAAGCTTGACAGGTGACGTCACACTGATATCGCCGAGGACGGCGGGAACGAAGCTGACGCAGAAGTTGTTTCGTCCTTAATTTTTTGTTTCACAACGTGATATCTACCTAATGCAGCTTGTTTCAGTTGAAGGTAAACTAGTACCTGTATCATTAAAATCAGCATTTTAAGAGAATTCAATAAAGTTTTAAGTTAAATAGGATTTCTTTACGTTCTTATCTGTGTCTGAAATATCACAAGGAATGGGCCGCAAAAACGCTGAAATGGGAAAAGCACACTTCAGTGTCCTAAGGATGGGAAAAGTCAGAAGATTGTTAAAAGTGTCTTTTTTTCACGCCAATTATTATGAAAGGATCATAAGAATGTTATTTTTCCTCGCCTTAAGGACATTTGTGTACAGCTTGCCAGATACATTCAATACTCTTTCTGCCACAGTGACTATTGTTAAACATTTACGGGTCTTTTTTTTGAGAGATAAGATACTTAGCCAAGTCTGGGAAGGGAACTCAATTGAAAAACTTCGAAAATCTTGAATGAATGAAGGGTCATCAAAACTTTTTAGCCTTTTTCGAGCTACCGAAATTTGTAAACAAGAGTTTTGCTTCTTCAAACATGTATTTTACATCAGAAAACTTTCGTTGCCTGATTAATGAGAGTGAAGACGTATCAAATAGTCTGGATTGAATATTGGCATCACTGGAAACTAAATCCAGTAAATCCTTCTTGTCAGTTCGTGTCCTTAAATTTATTTCCTTTCAATGGATAGCATGCCTGAAAATCTAAACATTTTGGATTACTAATTTATAACTGTTGAGATAAAACTTGCTTCAATTGTATCAGACTTTAACACGCTGACAGAACGTAGCTTTTACAGACTAGCCTCTTGAGGACGCGTTACAGATCACGCTTTTTCCCACGTAAATTTTAGCTCTCGTCCATACCGTAAAATCCCGTTTGTAAGCCCTTCTATTTATAAACACTAGTTTTATTCCATTTGCAGGCCCTCCACTAAGCCCCCATCACCCCGGCTATTGGCCAATCTGTGAATACCCTTATTGTATGGGTGATTCCGCGAACAGACAAAGATGAGGAGAATATTGTGTTCTGATTGGTTACCCGAGCAAGTAACCACTGATAATTTGCAATGTACTATGGGATTCTTGTTGACGACCCTTTTCTGTTCTATCCTTTGCCTGATTATTTTTTGGTGGTGGGTGGGGAGGGAGAGGGGTCGTTCCAATTTTAAAGTTGCAGTCAATCTAATCAATGTAAATATATACAAGTCTGTGAAAACCTTGTGACACATGAGCGCAAATGATGTCACAGAGTGGTTTTTAAAATCATGAAAATTGCGACCTGAGGTTGATGGCCCTTGTTCATTCAAATATTTCCTGTAGTAAAAGTTGCTACTGCTGCCTTTCATATCAAAAAAGTGACCACCAGGAATCATGAAATCCCAGTTTTCTCTAGCGCCTGCCAACAGTAAAACTCGTCCGGTGGCAGTTCCTTGGCCGAAATAACAATGGCAATAAAAACAACTCAGAAAACCCAAAAAATTTCGACATATTACTTTTTTTGGTCTTTTCCACCATAAATCCTGACACTTCGCTCACTAAACAGACCACATACATACTTTCCTTGTGAGGGGAATATTTGTATTTCAAAGGATCCCTCGATGAAGCCTTGGCAGTGGGCTGGTACTAGATCAATACGAAATATGGAATTTTGAATGCAATATTAAAGATGAGAATGTGAAATTTAAATGTTTGCGGGTCATTATCAGCAACCTGAATAAGCTGGGAGCCTTTTAAATTTTTGTTACAGAAGAAAGCCTTTTGTGAGCGACTGACACGGCGGGAAATGGGTTGGCATTCGCCTAATATAAGGCTCTTCCAAGGGAATCGCACGCCTTGGATTGTACTGGATTCGGGATTCCTTGTCAGTGGAACGTGGATTCCGGATTCTAGTCGTTAGCGAGATTTTGGACTTCCTAGGCATGGATATAAAAAGATCGTTAGAGATTCCCTTTTATAATCTCCCTGGTGCGTCACACTTGAAGATCATTTTCCATGCATTTAAGAAGATTGCCAAATATTTCGGAAATAAATCGGAATTTTTTTGTTTTGGAGGCAATGTCACAAATGTTTGGATGACAATACAATAAAATTCAATTCAATAAAATGCAAAGCAAAGGAAGGCAACGAAATGCAATGCAATGCAATACAATATAAAGCAATACAAAACAATGCTATAACCTTTATTTAGCACGGTCAAACGTGCTTAGCTAAATAGCTACTTTACAGACATGAAGGAAGAAGGTTTAAATTGTTACAATTCAGATAAAACCGGAAACATGTTATAACCGTAACGGCTTATGCTTAACAATAAGAGCACAAAACGGGAAAGTTCTAATTATTCCGATGGGATTCATGCACACAGTGTAATAAAAAACACTAAGAGAAATTAATACATTTTGGCGCGCAAATAATAGCGGTGGCCTGGCGAGAGAAACACATTCACTCGCCGCCAGTCCATACGCAGGACAAAGAATGTGTAGTAAGTTGTGAAATATTATTTTCCAAAACAGATGTGCAGATAATTTATAAGAGCGTATAAATCGAGGAAAGATTATTTTTCCCTGGAGTTACCTCCAACGCAGACGTCTTTTGCAAGCCGAACTGATATTTTCCAAACCAAAACTATAGGTATACTTTTTTGCTTGATCAGTGGGGACACCAAGCATAGCATTTTACAAAAGGATAGTTATTTAAAAAAAAACGGAACGGCTGAACAAAACTAGCCTGTTGTTTTAGTTTTCTTTTCGTTCTTTTCGAAAACATTGGCGAGCGAGAACGAGCACGGAGCGCGAGAAAGAAAAATAAAGAATTTTCTCCTTCCCTACCCTTAACCCCTTTCGCTGGCGGTCAGTAAATTCCCCGCAGTTTTTGTTTTTTATCACGCGCGCTCGATGGACTTTGAAGAGAAAATAGAGGGTCTGTGAACAGGCTAGAACAAAACGAAACATATTAAAGGTTTTTACTGCGGTATCATGCAGTTAGTGGACATAAATTTGTTGTTAAAGATACCAGTTATAGACCGATATATATATACTAATCTTAAAGAAGCAGATATTTAACCTAAGTACTACTTAGATCGCGGTTTATATATATAGGACATTCAGTGGACCTTCAGATCTTTAATTTTTCAAGTGCAGTAGGGGCACCCAACGACTGTTTTCTGTTAGAAGAAGCAAAATCATTTTTTTGTGGAAATTTCTATAGATAGCTCGAGAAACTGAGTTAAAAGTTGTAGATGAAATTCACATAAATTATTCGAAGTTTCAGTCTATTAACTTTTCTAAAATTTTCTGAAGGTTTAGTCATTCGCACTCTTCGTAGAAAAGGCCGGATTTCTAAAATTTTCGCCTTTGGAAACAGTAACGGAAAGGGGTATCGAAAAATGGTTAGTTTCCAGTAAAAAATTAAAATTTAAAGCATCAAAGAATTTGGGAAAAGTATAAATTACAAGGAAGCGCGAAGAAATTTGCATAGGGTAAAGACGCCCTCGGATGAACGAACAGCTAAAAGTTTACGGAGCTTTTCTAGAACGTATTTGCAAAGCTTTGAAAACTATCTAAAATGTATATCCTAAAATGGTTTTTGAAGAATTTTGGAGAAAGGGGGCGATAGGTGTAACAGATATCTAATCTTTAAGAACCGAATAAACCTACGTTCTATACCTTAAACCACGTTTTAGCTATGTATAGGACAATCTGCAGTGACCACGAGATCTTTCACATGTTTCTGATGTTGGTTGGTTTAAAAAATATAAGTAGCGCGTGTGGCACGTTTTTCTCTCCTCCTCACTATATATGTCTACATTGATATATTTTAGTGCACTGACAAATATTTAAATACAAGGATTGGCCGAGCTAAGCAACTTGGGCCGTCTTCATATTTTCATGAAAAATTTCAGCTTCAGAAATTGTTCACGTTTGCACGAAAGAAGACTCGGAAAAATGACTACGATTTTATTGCTAGTTTTTATAAGCTTTGAAAGTTCTTTTGACAGCAACTTCATAAGATCGCATGCATGCAATAATTCGTCCCTTCAGGCATCGCCTCATCGAAAAGTGGGTCTACGGGCTAACAATTGCTGGTGTCTGGGTTTTAACTGTCAACCGCCACTTTTATAATCAGACAACGATATGGAGAATGGTTAATATATAGTTATCACGTATGGCAATCATTCATTTGTTTGTGTCAATTGGTTAATATCTATGTTTCTTACTCCTTCATTGTTCTAAATTTCTGTGTGGAGCGGTGAAATAATTATTGTGTGTCGATCAAATAGGGTCGATTTGTTTTTTGGGCTGATTGTCGAAAAAATTTCTAATTAAAAAAATATGGGGGTAGATGTATTAAGCGGAAGATGATAAGCAAAGGAAATTGTTCAAGGTTAGCTCATTCTTTAGTGCAATATTTCCCAAAACAGATGTGCAGATAATTTAAGACCGGAAGATTATTCTTCGCCGGAGTAACATCCAACGCAGACGCCTTTTACAAGCCAAACTGATGATTAATTTTTCAAATATAAATGCATAAATTCACATCGCTTTATCAGAGGAGACATCCAGCAAAGCATTTTGTGAAAGGTTAGATATTTAAAAGAAGAAAAACAAATAAAGTTTTATCTTTGGTATCATACAATTGAGTATTTAGTTATAGGACAAAAAACATTGAAGATTGAGTTTTAAAATAAATGGTGGCAAATTCATTTGACACAAGTTCAGTAACGTCACATAAAAAAATATTCATAGAGCTAACGTGACAAGAAGTTCGGTTGACTTTGAAATTGGTAGAAGATAACTGACAATGTATTAATTTTTCCGTTCTAACTATGGATAATTGATTGTCTTAAAAGGGTTACTAGCTGAAATGGTAGTCATTCTTATACACAGGTGAACAAGCGCCGGCGACAGTTAGTACTAGGGACTTTAAGATCCAATGACGCGACGGCCACGAGAACGTCGCTTAAAAAAGTGTATTTGCGTTCCTTCAGTCTTTATAGGGAGTATTCGTACCCAATTACTTTGTCAAATGTAGGCGAACCCTCCTGAAGCTGAATTTCAACTTAGAACCATTTCCAGACTCAGAAAGAGAAATATAATTTCGTCGCGGTTGCTTGTTTACGTCCTCCATAAAAACAAAGTTAGGCATTTTCACGTCGTAGTCGTCCAAAAACGGGAAAGAAATGTACAAAGAAAGTGTGATGCACGTGCAAAGCTGTGTTTTGCTTATAAAACGTATCGTTTTTTTGACGTTCTCGTCGCCGTCCGCGTCGTTGGATCTTAACGTCCCTAGTAAAAACTGACTAGGCACCAACGGGGCTTAATTCTATCCCTCTATGACTACTTACCTTGTTCTTAATTTGGCGTAGCCAGCTGAATCAGGCCTCTGCTGAGAATGATTATCATGATAATTGACGAGCTCAGTGGGAGGCGCAGACAGTCATCCATTATCCTGGGTGGGGAGGGTCAAAGTCTTGATACCAAAGACACACTTAGCATAGGACCAGTAGACACCCCGTGAAGCCATTTTTTCATAAATTCATTCATATATATATATATATATATGTATTGTTTTTAAAGAATAATATTCACAAATTGCATGAAACTATACTCAGAACACTTGAAATTCTTCCATCGCTGAATTTCGCAGGGCCAGTGTGGTAAACAGTGTTCTTTGTTTTCCTATCTTGCAGTTCTGTTTTACATACAGACATGTTTTTTTTTTAATATCAAACAATTTCAGGTCAAATGAGGATTTAGCGGAACTTTAATTATGCAAGCAAATAAAATATAATTTTATGATGTAGTTCGTGCTGTATTAGTGCTCGAATGAAAGACGAAGTTCAAATTAACAAAACGCTGTGGCTATATGGCCGGTAATTGGTCAAGGTTTTCACCCGGGGGGGTACTCCCTTATAAGGGCTTAATGGTGACGTACGGCCATCCAGGGTATGTTTTTCGGGATTTTTGTCTTAAACAGGGTATCGATTTTATCATTTTTTGTCTTAATCAGGCTATCGATTTTCTCCATTTTTGTCTTAAACAGGGTATCTTTTCTTGGACGATAAACAGCCTGCGCTTGTTCTATGAACTAAACTAAAGCACATTTTTTTTTCGGTTTCGGGTTAAATGTCTTAAACGGGGTATCAAAAATCGGAATTCTGTCTTAAACAGGGTCAGAGTATGACGGGCAGGGCCGCACCTCCCCACCCAGGGATATATCGAGTATCCCCCCGGGGGTTTTCATAACACTAAATTAAATCGGCAGTCCTAGTATATTTGACAAATGGAAATAATCCAGCTAATTTAAACTATCATATGTAAAGTCAAGCGATCCTGAAATGCTTTAAAGATCTCAGGTGTAGCGTTTGGTTTACGTTGGGCTCAGAAAACGAAACTATGTTTTGCGACGCTAATAGAACTTTTTTCAGGTCGACTGCCAGTCAAGGCCAAACACTAAATGACCAAACTATTACATGTCGAGATCCTGATCAAACCAGCCGGTTTTGCAAATTAATCATAAATTGGTGCATCAAGAGGGAAAAATCGGTTAAAATTTCCCACCTGGAGAAGGAAGAAATCATGAAATTATAGTCACGAATTCAACATCAAAAGACTCGCGCCCAACAAAAACCGATGTAGAAATCCCACAATCGGCTGGTTCAGGATCTCGACATAATATGATAGTTTGGATTAGCTGGATTTTTTTGATTTGTGAAATTTACTGAGAATGTAGGAGTGCCAGTCATTTAGTGTTTTGAAAACCTTGAGCGGGAGTCGACCTCAAAAAAGTTCTAAGTTTCACAGAACATGGTTTCATTTTCTGACCCAGCGTAAACCAAACGCTAAAATTGAGATCTATAAAGAGTTTCAGAAGTCGCTTGACTTTTCTTAATCGACTTATGATAGTTCAGGTTAGCTGGATTTTTCGATTTGTGAAATTTACAGAAAAGACAGGACTGCAGGTCATTTAGTGTTTTGGAAAACCCTGACCGGTTTTCGGCATAGCCACAGCGTTACCCACTCATCAACAAATTTAAACTATTGGGTGTGGATATATCAACCTGAAAAATGTTGGGAAAGGTAATATTTTGAGGTTATTTTTCCCAAAACATGTGTGCAGATAATTTAAGACCATATAAATCGAGCCGGAGATTATTCTTCATCGGAGTAACGTTTAACGCGGACGCCTTTTACAAGTTTAAGTGATATTTTCCTAATATTCCCTTTCCTGCTTCATCTGTGGAGACATCCAAGAAAGCATTTGTACGAAAAGTTACTAGTTATATATGCGAAGAAAAAGAGCGGAAACAAATTAAATTAAAAATAAAAGGCAATAACAGTGGTAAGATGTCGATTTGTTGTGGCGGATTGAAAAGGCAAGTTCAAATTAACAAAAAAAGCCTAATTGAGCAACAATTTGTTATTTATTTACTGGGGGAAGAATTTTATATTAAGGGGTAAAAAAATGATGGCCAAGGAAATTATTCAAGGTAAACTGATGCTTTAATAGGGAAATATATTAGTTCCCAAAATAGATGTGCAGACAATTTATAAGACCGTTTAAATCAAGGGAAGATTATTCTTCGCCAGAGCGACCTCCTGCGCAGATGCCCTTACAAGCCTAACTGATATTTTCCAAATTCCTTTCAGTTTCTGCTTGATGTCAGAGGACATTCAGAGGACCTTCAGATCTTTTCATGTGGTAGGGGCACACAATGATTGTTTGATGTAAAATGTCTGTTCGATCGCATGTTGTGTATTTCCATGAAAGGATCCCTCGATGAAGCCTTGACTGGGAGCTGGTACTAGATCAGTACGAAATATGGAATTTAGCAATACAATATGAAAGTTGGGAAAGTGAAATTTTAACTTTCGGCAGGACATTATTAGCAGCTTGAATAAGATGGGATAAAGATTATAATTCCTGCGCAGCGTAGTTTGTAATCGACGCGGTTCGAAAGAGTCTTTAATAACCGACGTTAATTTCGGCAATGCTTCCTTCTTCAGGGTAAAAGACTAAATAAGCTGGAAGTCTATAGCTTCCCTATAGCACTTTTTCTGACCGAAGAACGCCTTTGTTCGATATTTCCCAAAACAGGCGAGTAGATAATTTAAGACCGTATTTATCGAGCCCGAATTCGGAAGATTATTCGTCGCTGGAGTAACATCCAACACACTTTTTTGACGCTTTTTAAAAGCCTACCTGATATTTCGCAAACCCTTTTTCCGCTTTGTCAGTTGAGACATCCAGCAAACGGAATTTTGTGAAAGGTTAGTTCACACAAGAAGAAAACAAAATGCAACTTGACAAAAAGGTTTTAACTACGGTATCATAGAGTTGAGCATTTATTCAAGAACCGATTGGGGAATATTTTTAAACCTACGTTCTACTTATTATAACCAAATAGGACCGTGATTCATGGGACACCCAATGGTTGAATGTTTTCTGTAAAAAAGCTATTTGCACAGTATTATCTGGAAATTTCTATAGCTCGAGAAAACAAATTTCTAGATGAAAAATATCCCATTCATCTCAATTTTCGAAGCTTTTAGTCCATTCAACATTTTTCTATGATTTTCTGAAGTTGGTTTTTTACCTTTCTGTGACTTCCCAGGATTTATCATCATTCGTACAAAAGGACTACTAAAATATTTGGTTTCGGAAACAGTAACGGAAAGAGTTATGGCAGAATGTCGAGTTTCCAGTTATAAGAGATTAAATAGCATCAAAGATTTTTGGAAGAGTAATAAGAAGGAGGTTACCGTAATAAATTCGCATAGACTAAAGGAGCTCTAGAATTACAAAACAGTTAAAAATTTTATAGACTGTTCTTCTAAGAAAGCATTTGCAAAGCTTTACAAACAATATAAAAACTGATATCCTAAAATGATTATCAATAAAATTTTGCTGAGAAAGCTGGCGGTGTGTTCAAGCAGCGAGATGTTTCTTTCGCTTCTCACTAATATTAATGCTTATACAAATGCTCGCAATGTTTAAATATAGAGATTAGCCGAGCTGAAAGCGACTCACTTCCTTTTCATATTTTCATGTGAGAAATGTCAGTTCCTTTAACTGTCTGAACTTGATCGTATAGTTTGCATCGACGTAGAAAAACTATGATTTTGTTAGCAGCTGCTCTGAAAGTTCCTTGACCATTCGCTGTTCAAATCAAGAGTTCCGTTTTTATGATAACTTTTATAATAATAGCTTACAATACAGGAAAATACCATTAAATAAACTTCCTTTGTTTCAGCATAGACGCATGTGGAATAAAAACTAATTAAACCGTTTGTCCTAACACGACCGAAAACTATAAGGTAGATCGATCAGCGTCCTCACAAGAAATTGTTGTGAATGTATCGCCATTCAGGAGGTTATCTTTGCGGAACTAACATCACTTTCCTTGCTAACGTCCTTAATTGAATTTTTAAAAATTCTTTTTAAAGGTAGACGAGCAACAGAGAGAAAAAAGGGAATTAAAAATGTGAAGCGAAAAAAAAACAAAAACAAAAACAAAAATAAGAAGCCAAGCCATGATATCATCCGAGTGTATCACCTGGCTCGCTGTATTCCTTACCGTGTCTGTTGCTACTAATAGTAACAGTGAACCATATATCAATCGTTCTTTTTATATAAAAAAAAAAACAACCACAGTCCCCGCACTTGTGCCATGTACCTCGTTATAAAACCTGACCGTAGGTGATATGTTTGTCGAAGGATTTTCTGACTTTTCTCTTTTTATAACTCTTACCCTACGTAAGCGACATTGTGAAACTAAAAGTTCCGGACTTAACCCTGGGACTGACACTAATAGGTAGCTTTCTTTCTTCTGGTATCCTTTAATCTCTTAATTAACAAACATTGCTAGCAGTAATTTCATTGGATCAGAAGCATGCAAAAATTCGTCCCTTTACTGTCCTTTACAGCTATTCCGGTACAATTTTCGAAGCTTCTCTAAAAAATTCCCTACGATTTTCTGAAGTTTAATTGTTCAAATTTTACTGCCCATGTCAGGCTAATTTTCGTAGACAAAGGAAACCTATAAAATTTTCGGATTCAAAAATGTGATTAAGAGAGAAATGAGACAAATTCTCAATGTTGTAAAACGTCATCCTCGGAGACACATGTGCAGCTAGTCGGGACGATAGAATGTTCGTGGTGATGTTCACATGCTGCCCCTGGGTCTCCGAGGATGGTAAATCGCGATCGTTGCATTGCATCTAAAATTTTCGGGAAAACAACACTGAAGCCCAGCTTGTAATTTCAAAAAATCTCAAGTTCCCCTAGGATGACCGAACAGATACAAATTTTTTAGCGCCGCTTGGAATACATTTCTAGTGATCTAAAAGTATGCATTTAGGAGGAAACCTTTTGCACGATCGATGTATCATTCATTTCTAATCAGTTTTTCGAAGTTTTCAGTCTATAATAACTACTCTGAGGGCCATAGCTAGCATGAGGCAAGACGATCGAGGCAGTTGCCTCGTCTTGATTTTGGTCTTATTTTTTGAAGAAACGTTTATTTGAGAAAATAATCCCTAGAAAAAATTGGAATGGTTAAAAAAAAACCAGATAATTGAATTGAGGGGAAAAGCATTTTAATGAGGTTAATTCGTTTCATGTGAACTTTAATTTAATTTGAGTAGCGGTTTTTCAAATGCTTTAAAATGCAGATGGTCATTAACTTGGCACCAGTATCGCTAAGCAATATAAAAGTGAACTTCCACACTTGCCCAAGATTGACTTTTCTGAAGAAAACATGATGCCACGGAAAATGCTTACAAGAGCATTTTTTTGCCTCTAGATTTCAAAATGTTCTGGGGGGACATGCCCCCAGACCCCTCTAAAGGCTCGCTCCTTCGGCGCTCCAAACTCGCCTCGTCTTGTTCTGAAGTCTGGCTACGGCCCTGACTCTGATTGAAGTTGGGAATGGGATTTTCGCTTTTCACTTGTCTTCGCATATTTGGTTATCATTCGTGAAAATGGACTACTTAAATTTTCGGCTTTAGAATCAGTAACGGAAAGATATACATCGAAAATGTTGAGTTTTCTGTAATCCATTTAACAGCATCAAAGTTTTTCGGAAAAGTAAAGCGCTAATGTAATAAATTTGCATCGGCTGAAGAAGCCCTAGGATGACCAAACAGACACAAATTTTATATATAGAGCTTCCTAGAACGCATTTGCAGAGCTTTTTAAAACAACAATCTTAAGATATCCTTAAATGGTTTGAGTACATTTTGGAGAGAGGCGGCGTCGTGTATGGTGGGCGGGTTGTAGAGCAATGTTTCTCTCCTCCTCACTATAATATATACCTACCTAGAAATACTTGCAATAGAAAATGTTAAAATACAAGGATTGTCCGAGTTAATTAAGCCGCGACTTAAGGCCCTCTTCGGTCATATTTTCATGAGAAATGTCAACAGTCCTTAAACCGAGTGAAATTGTTCACGAAAAGTTTGCTTGAAACATTTATTATTTTTCCGGTCTCTTTATGGACATTTGATTTTCTTAGAAGGGTTAACTGAAATGATATTCACAGTTTCATTTTGGTGTTCAATTTCTCCCTTGTTTCCAAACATACCTTTTCTATTTTTGAAGAGCGAAATAGAAATGTGAAAAAAGTATTAAATAGACGCTCTACTTTAGACGGTTGTTATACCTCGCTTAAAACTCAAGATCAAGTTTCTCATTGCATTGCGTCATACATTTCCTTTTTAAAACTTCTTAAAAAATATTTTGCTCTTGCAGCTATTTTGATCTCACTTGAGAACAAAGAAGCTGAGAAGGAACTTCTCGAACAAAGATTACGAACAACTGCGTGGGTTGAAGACCTCAACTGAGACAACAGCCATGAACGTTACACTGGCCATGAATAACTCAACGAACGCAACTCTCGAACAGTCACGACAGCGCGACAAGCAACATATTTTCGCCGAAGTTATTCCCATAGCAATTTTGATCGTCCTCACGAATGGAGTTGTCTTTCTTCTCTTCTACAAAACGAAAAGCTTACGTACTCCAGCAAACTACCTGCTACTTAGCTTAGCCATAAGCGACTTAATGACGGGGTTGATAAATATCCCTCTGTTTATTGCTCAAACTATAAACTCTGGTGATTATCGAATTTTAGGCGCTTCAATGCTCTTGCACAACGTGGCCTCATTTTCAATAGCCTATCATATAACCGTCATAACAGCAGAAAAATACCTTGCAGTAGTTAATCCGTTTGGTCGTAACATGATGAGTAAAAAGACAGTTTCCAAGACTGTGAGTATGGTTTGGCTTTGGTCGGCATTACTTGGAACACTTCCTTCCTTCTGGTTCGAAAAATGGTGGCTATCTCGTGAATCTCGCTCCTTATACTTGTACGTCGGATACAACATTTTCTGCCTCGTCCTCGTGTTTTTGGTGCCTTTTATGTTTATTCTTTATGCGTACTGCGTCATGTTCAGAGCTGTTTCGAAATCCTTACAGAGAAGAGATGCTCGAACCACGAAGAAGTCTACAAACGAGAAAAAGTGCCTGATAATTCTGTTGACAATGGCAGTTACCTTTGCCATCTGTTGGCTACCATGGTTTACAATGTTCTTAATATATTCTTTGAAAAACGTTGGATGGATTAATACCACGTCTCACCCCGCCATGAAACACGTTGCGCAAACGTTTACTATCGTCCGATATCTTAGCTCTGCGATCGACCCTTTGTTGTACACCTTCTTTAAGCAAGATTTTTGGAATGCTTTTCGTGTTCTTTTCTTGAATGAGCGCCCACCGAGAAAGCCATTTGTTACTCATTTCATGAGGAAACTGGCTATACACAGAGATCTCCGGCCGGCAGTGATGAGAATGACTTGACTATAGATGGAAACCTTACGGAAAACCTCTTGACTGAAGAGATGGCTGAGCAGCACCAAGGCACAGACGAAAAAAAATAACTTAAGAGGGTCTGTTCTTTTTACGTAAAACATTAAAAATCTCGGCAAGATGTGTAAAGCTGGCTGCCGACTACGTGAAAGCGACTAAAGGGCTATCAAGTGACATATGTAGCCACTATTTTGTAAGCTGCTGTTAATTACATATTCATAGTTGACCACCTCATAGTCGAGAGCTCGACGTAAACTTTGCTTCCTAGGTCCTGTACAATAGTACTGCATTGAGTATATGTGTATATAACACCTGATTTTTACTGTTCATAGTCTTGACAGAAAAATGGGGTTTTTATTGTTTACTTTGAGCTCTTTCTGATCTAGAATGATGTTTTTTAACGACAAAAACCTACTTGTAGCTGTACCAGTTTTAATATACTAAATATTAAGATTTCCAAATCCAAGATATTAAAATTTCCAAGTGAGAGCTTGGAATAAAATGTTATATAGCCATATTAAATATGTTAGTAATTTTGGTAAAAGCTGCTTGAAATTGCTTGGCATTTACTTTGTTTCTTATGTAAATTGTTATCTTGCGCATTTTCATAAGCACTTTTGGCCATTTACTGAATATGAATTTATTTCATGTAGTTAAAACGGAGAAATACGAGAGAATAAGAAAGTATATACGGTCGAGAACGCAAGTCTAGTAGCCTTGTACGTTGGTGCAATAAATACGCCCATTTGCCCCGAACTACTCCATTCCACTTTCACGCCTACAACGCAAGCTGTCAATAATAGAGCTGAAAAGTCGTTCGGTTTGTAGTATGAAGTATAACTGAGATAGGAAGAAGGACACGCCCCAATCAAATACTAAGGAGGTGAAAAGTAACGAAATTGCCAAACTGATGAATCAGTTTATTGCGATAATACTGTATAGAGGATCGGGAGGAAAACAATTAAGAATATTCATCTGTAACTTAATAAGTAAGAAATATAATATAGTTAATGCTAGTATTCTTAACTACGTGTATGAATGTAAGAGAATATTAGAGCTCTAGATAATACAAAAACCTTTTGTCAGCCTTTCATTATAGCGCCTTCAGTTTAAGTCTATGTTCTGTGTTCTATGAAACTTTTTGGCTTCCCTTTAAAACTAGGGAAAGAACTGTCAGATGCAACGTCAGTATTGTTTTACAAAAAGGCCATCGGTCTGAGTAGTTTATCTAGAAATCTTATATTAATTCCCTGAACGACTTACACAAATGCACCTAGAGTTATACTGATTCATGCCTGCTGACGAGAGGAAATGAGTTAAGGTAAGGCCTAAAGGATATTTAGCTTGCGCAGATTTAAACCAGGAGAGGGAGGTGGACGAAACATCCGAGTGAGGAGGGAGAAAGGGGAAAGTTCCCGAGTCCACCTTCTCCCTTTTCATTTGTCATTTCTGGTGGGTCGTGTTGTAGTTTTGCCGAGTCAGGTGTTTTTTCTTTCACTGGGCCTTGTGGGTAGAATTGACAATATCAAAGAGAGGTTTTTACACAATTTCCCTTTTCTTGTACTCCGTAACGTATAGAAGAGGTGTGGTTAATTCCGCAGTAATGTTCCACAGATCTTCCTCATGCCCTTGTTGGTCAAAGATACACCAGGAACAATTTACTTCATTTACGCTTATTGTAATAATGAGGAGAGTGTGCTTAAAGCGAGGTTTGACTGTAATAATCACGGGTCACGGGTTCGAATCCCGTTGAAGCCCTGATTTTTTGCAGGCTTCTTCTTTCCAATTGCTTAAATTGGAAAATTCACTGCGATGATCATTCTTCACTTTCATCTATAACCGCAGTTCAAATTTCACATCAATAATCAAACAGTTAGCAAAGGTTATTATCCCAAGTCAGTATTCAGAACACATAGGGGTCTGAAAATGTAAGCTTAAACAAATATTAAAAAAAGAACTAGTAATAACCCAAGGTTAAGGAGTGCGTTTGAGATCTATCGAAGGTTCATGTTCATTTTGCTAGGTCCAACGTTGTCCTTTGAGTACGTTTCAAGTGATAGAAGGTCAAAACGCTCGTGATAATTAGATTGCGTTCTACACATTCTATTCTTTCTTTCTGAAAATCCAAACGAATGTTGGCTAGATACGTGCCAGGCATGCGTAATAGCAACCTTGAGATTAGGATTGCGAACTCCTCTAAACGTTCGCAACTAACAGCCAAACTGGTCGAGAGTTTAAGTTTAAGTTTAAGATTAAAGTATTGACTAATGATACTTTTCACCACTGATGCACAACAAAAAAATATATATATATAAAAACTAAATCATTTGATAATACAATTCTAGAGTTTTGATTGGCTTAGCCATTATGGTATATGAGCCATTATACCATGCTCTCCATATATGGGTCGGCGTACGCGTCAGTTTAAAATTGGAAGCTAGCTCAGATTTTTTTCCGCGAAGGATACAATGGCGCCCGAAGCAAATCGTTTTAATTCATTTCTTAGAAAACTAGAAAATGCAGCTTCATCGGGAAAAAAAACAAACAAACAAAAATGCCACAAGAGCTTGTTTGAAAGTTTATAGAAAAACACATGAAAATACATGGAGCTAGTGTACCTTGACCAGCAACGAAATAAGACAAGTGTTGTTTCTTCATGATTGCGAAGACACTCGCCGAGTCACTCACCGATGGATAACTGCGGCTTGTTTATCCGACATGAAGAATATAAATCACAAGCAACCAGCTACAAATACAGGCTTTGCAGCCATTTACTACAGCAATCGAGGCGTCAGTATAGCTTCTTTTCTCGTTCAGCAAAACCAGCTGGTGGCTTCAAACAACTTCATAACAAGCGAGCGAAAACAGGGGTCTTTTTTGCATGAGCATGCGCGACCCCTGAACAAGCGATTTGCACGAAGGCTTACCGCAGGGTCTGCTTTTATCAAAATGGCGCCCTCTCAAAGCAGTATCATCGAGATTATTTTGCTCGTTGGTCTTGGCGAATGTGCTCGTGATTTAACAAAATGTTTACCCTGGGTTCCAGAAGATATTTTTTTTCTTATCGATACTGATTGTTCGCGGCCAGCAACGAGGCGCAAAGTGCCGAGGAGAAAGAGCTTTCAATATCAACAGGTTTATTTCATCTTAGGTATTTTGAGGATTGACCTCTGGAGCCAGGGTGCAAAATGCGTAGTTTGAAAAAAAAAAACTCTAACATGGTCTCCACAAAAGCGATGTAGATCGGCTTTAACATACCACTTGACATGGACAACAGCGCGCGTATATAGTGCTTGTAGGATTGCGCTGACCTCATCAAAGTATAAACAAAGTGCCGAACGCTTTTTGATGGAATTAAACACTTTCAATTTTCTTTGTTTGAAATGAGAAAGAAACACACATATTAAAAAAATATCATTGCAAATTTCAGCGAGTGGGTTCGAAGTGCGCTAAAGCCGGTGTTCAGTTCAGCAGTGAGTTAATATATGTTCTACAATTTTCCCAGCATTTTTAAGCTACAAAATTAAGAACGCACGAGACGTAGATTAGTCACCTGGTGAGATGTTGGTGGTAGTCACTCTGTATGTCTCGAAAAATAAAAAAAAAATGAATATCAATGAGGCACAGTCAAAACTGTAGTCAACAGGACCGAAATTAAAGTCGAATCTTGTGACCCATTTTGATGAAACAAACGGTTAGGTTTCCCAAGAAATACAGGAAACATGTAATGCCTACCAAAATTTTAAAATCATTAGAGCATTGAGTTCTGGCTAAAAGAAAACTCCTGTACAAGACGCGTTACAATGTTAGGTCCCGCAAAAACAAGAACTTCTACAATTTTCCGATAAACGAACTTTGTATCACTAAAATACTTCAGGGAGCACCTTTCTATTCCAACTGATAACGGCGTGGTAGTCGCCCGCTGATCGTTATTTATCCACTCCTTTAAAGTTCCTGCTACCATTTGAATCTCAAGAAAGCTTTTTATAGCGAAGAATTTGGTTCCTATGCCATGCACCACGGTCGCTGTCACTGGTCGCGTGCCGTTTATCAAGTCTTGGTGCGCATGCTCATGCAAAAAAGACCCCTGTTGCGAGCGAGGTAATAGTTTTTCTCCGTTGTTCTTACTTTTGTAACTGCACCGAAAATCTAAATTCACAGTAGTTTCGACGGCTGTCGCTTAAAAAGTCTTTTTCTTCACATTTATAATCTGCCAGGCTTTTTTAGCTGTCCTGCTGTGTAGAATCCTAGAGTCCCGATGAGTTTTTAAAAGTGTTCATCGCTACAATGTTTTGAATTTTCATTCATCCAGTCCAGCAATCTCGTTCCTAGAGTCCGCGTTGCTTTGTCCAGCAGAACGGGCAACGGGGTAGGTACTTCATGTATGGGGACATATATTGTACCGCTTTTATCTATCTAAGTTAAACCTTCACTCTATCTGCTTGATTCCTTGATACCTTGTAACTCTGTTGCAAGGTTACCTTGTCACACTGTTTCCTTGTTACCTTGTTACTCTGTTTCCTTGTTACCTTGTTACTCTGTTACCTTGTTACCTTTTTACTCTGTTACCTTGTTACTCTGTTACCGTATTACCTTGTTACTCTGTAACCTTATTACCATGTTACTTTGTTACTCTGTTATCTTGTTACCATGTTACTCTGTTACCTTGTTACTCTGTTACCGTATTACCTTGTTACTCTGTAACCTTATTACCATGTTACTTTGTTACTCTGTTATTTTGTTACCATGTTACTCTGTTACCTTGTTACTCTGTTACCGTATTACCTTGTTACTCTGTAACCTTATTACCATGTTACTTTGCTACTCTGTTATCTTGTTACTATGTTACTCTGTTAGCTTGTTACTCTGTTACCGTATTACCTTGTTACTCTGTAACCTTATTACCATGTTACTTTGTTACTCTGTTATCTTGTTACCATGTTACTCTGTTAGCTTGTTACTCTGTTACCGTATTACCTTGTTACTCTGTTACCTTGTTACTTTGTTACTCTGTTACCTTGTTACTCTGTTACCGTATTACCTTGTTACTCTGTTACCGTGTTACCTTGTTACTCTTTTACCTTGTTACTCTGTTACCTTGTTACTCTGTTACCTTGTTACTCTGTTACCGTATTACCTTGTTACTCTGTAACCTTATTACCATGTTACTTTGCTACTCTGTTATCTTGTTACTATGTTACTCTGTTAGCTTGTTACTCTGTTACCGTATTACCTTGTTACTCTGTAACCTTATTACCATGTTACTTTGTTACTCTGTTATCTTGTTACCATGTTACTCTGTTAGCTTGTTACTCTGTTACCGTATTACCTTGTTACTCTGTTACCTTATTACCATGTTACTTTGTTACTCTGTTATCTTGTTACCATGTTACTCTGTTAGCTTGTTACTCTGTTACCGTATTACCTTGTTACTCTGTTACCTTGTTACTCTGTTACCGTATTACCTTGTTACTCTGTAACCTTATTACCATGTTACTTTGCTACTCTGTTATCTTGTTACTATGTTACTCTGTTAGCTTGTTACTCTGTTACCGTATTACCTTGTTACTCTGTTACCTTGTTACTTTGTTACTCTGTTACCTTGTTACTCTGTTACCGTATTACCTTGTTACTCTGTTACCGTGTTACCTTGTTACTCTTTTACCTTGTTACTCTGTTACCTTGTTACTCTGTTACCTTGTTACTCTGTTACCTTGTTACCTTTTTACTCTGTTACCTTGTTACTCTGTTACCGTATTACCTTGTTACTCTGTAACCTTATTACCATGTTACTTTGTTACTCTGTTATCTTGTTACCATGTTACTCTGTTACCTTGTTACTCTGTTACCGTATTACCTTGTTACTCTGTAACCTTATTACCATGTTACTTTGTTACTCTGTTATCTTGTTACCATGTTACTCTGTTACCTTGTTACTCTGTTACCGTATTACCTTGTTACTCTGTAACCTTATTACCATGTTACTTTGTTACTCTGTTATCTTGTTACCATGTTACTCTGTTAGCTTGTTACTCTGTTACCGTATTACCTTGTTACTCTGTTACCTTGTTACTTTGTTACTCTGTTACCGTATTACCTTGTTACTCTGTAACGTTACCTTGTTACTCTTTTACCTTGTTACTCTGTAACCTTGTTACTCTGTTACCTTGTTACTTTGTTACCTTGATACATTGTTACTCTGTTATCTTGTTACCTTGTTACTCTGTCTCCTTGTTACTCTGTTAACTTGTTACTTTGTTACTCTGTTACCTTGTTACTTTGTTACTCTGTTACCTTGTTACTCTGTTACCGTATTACCTTGTTACTCTGTTACCGTGTTACCTTGTTACTCTTTTACCTTGTTACTCTGTTACCTTGTTATTCTGTTATCTTGTTACTACCGTGTTACTCTGTTACCTTGTTACTCTGTTACCTTGTTACCCTGATACCTTGTTACTCTGTTATCTTGTTAGTCTGTTACCTTGTTAGTCTGTTACCTTGTTACCTTGTTACTCTGTTACCCTGTTACTCTGTTACCTTGTTACTCTGTTACCCTGTTACTCTGTTACCTTGTTACTCTGTTACCTTGTTACTCTGTTACCTTGTTACTACCGTGTTACTCTGTTACCTTGTTACTCTGTTACCTTGTCGCCTTGTTATCTTGTTACTCTGTTATCTTGTTACTACCGTGTTACTCTGTTACCTTGTTACTCTGTTACCTTGTTACCCCGATACCTTGTTACTCTGTTATCTTGTTACTTTGTTACTCTGTTACCTTGTTAGTCTGTTACCTTGTTACTCTCTTCCCTTGTTACTCTGTTACCTTGTTACCCTGATACCTTGTTGCTCTGTTATCTTGTTACCTTGTTACTCTGTTACCTTGTTAGTCTGTTACCTTGTTACTCTGTTACTTTGTTACCTTGTTGCTCTCTTACTCTGTTACCTTATTGCTCTATTACCTTGTTATTGTTACCTTGTTACTTCGTTACCTTAAGGTTTCTATGAATATGTGTAGACGTAATACGTCACACTTGTCAGAGTTAAAGCGCACTTGCCATTGTGATGCCTACGACGGATTAGTCAGTACCAGATTGTGGCAATGTTTAACTTCCCCCGAGACCTTCTTTGACGGTTTATATGGTATGACATGGCAGTTCGTAAGGAACTGGGCCGAGTTGTTCGAAGGCCGGTTAGCGCTAACCCAGGGTTAAATTTTAACCCGGGTCTCTTTTTCTTTTCATCAAAAGCATTTTCTCTGAAAATTTTCTTTATTCTTTTTAGAGTAGCTAATCGTCAAATTGTAGACAAAAAGAATTAAACTGAATTTGCTTTTTAAGCTTTCATATCTGAATTCAAATTTCGTACTAACCCTGGGTTATCTTAACCCGGCTTTGAACAACCCGGCCCTGAAAAAGAAAAAAATTGAGATATACACCTATTTCAATTAAGGTGGCTCGACTGGATTTTTTTGGGGGGGATACCTCCCAAGTTTGAGCATTAACTACGTCGCCATGATTAAAGATATGGAAAAAAGGTTACCACAACTGTATTATATAAAGATGAAAATTTCTTATGATTTGGGTTTTATCGCAGTCGGAGTCGCCATGGCAACGTAACGACGCCATTACGTTTTTTATTTATCTTTGTGTTTCTCTGTACCAGGAGGTTTTTTGAGAAATCGCTTAAGGGAGTATGTACCTGCCATAATTGTCTCAATTATTGCAAAGTTTGAACAAATTCTATGAGAGCGTTTTTGAAATATTTTGAAACGAAGTTTTAAGCATCATAAAAACAGTGAAATAGCATGCTATCCACACAATTAGCTAATTTTTAAAGAAAATGATAAGCTTTGGAAAGGCAGCTTCATCTCATAGTGGTTTGATTCCATTCAAAACCTCCTACAAAAAAAGGAGAGAATTGCTCTGGGCGATCGCGAGTAAGAAGAATTTTATTAACTTGTATTCAGCTGCTTATGTTACAGTTTTTGCACGTAATTTGGTCCACGCCTACAAATTTCGCATTTTTCAAAAAACTGCTCGATAAATTTTTTTATCAATTTGGCAATCCCGAGATCAGTTGTCAATAAATATACCCTGCAAGTTTCAAGAACATTGAAAACAGGGAAGGCTTTCAAATAGGACCTCAAATATAACCAATTTTCCCCCCAGATTTTGTGTTTACAAGCGAGCGTCCTCATTATTCACTAGCATTGTTTTCAAGTTTCATATGCACGTGCACATTTAGCAAATAGTAGTAAATTTGCATAGAATAGAACTCTCGATTACTTTCGGAAGAAATATCCGGAATATGCTAATAATTGGTTTTTGTCACAGATAGCAGTGAGGGCCGAAACGGTGAACGTCACGGCTCATCTTGTAGGATGCAACACTCAATTATCTTACTCGGGTTATAACATCACAGAAACTCTTACCAAGAGTTGCTGTGATGTTATAATAGATCACTAATTTCTTTACCCGGTGATTAGCATATTCCGGAGTTTTAACCGAGGATCCTTTTATGATGCAAATTCTATCTTTTTGCTAAATTTGCACGTGCATATGAAACTTGAAAACAATGCCAGTGAATAATGAGGGCGCTCGCTTGTAAACACAAAATCTGGGGGGAAAATTGGTCATATTTGAGGTCCTATTTGAAAGCCTTCCCTGTTTTCAATGTTCTTGAAACTTGCAGGGTATATTTATTGACAATTGATCTCGGGATTATCAAATTGATAAAAAAATTTATCGAGCAGTTTTTTGAAAAATGCGAAATTTGTAGGCGTGGACCAAATTACGTGCAAAAACTGTAACAAAGGCAGCTGAATGCAAGTTAATAAAATTCTTCTTACTCGCGATCGCCCACAGCAATTCTTCTCTTTTTTTGTAGGAGGTTTTCAATGGAATCAAACCACTATGAGATGAAGCCGCGTTTCCAAAGCTTATCATTTTCTTTAAAAATTAGCTAATTGTGTGGATTGCTTGCTATTTCGCTGTTTTTATGATGCTTAAAACTTCGTTTCAAAATATTTCGAAAACGCTCTCATAGAATTTGTTCAAACTTTGTAATAGTTGAGGCAATTACGGCAGGTACATACTCCCTTAAGCGATTTTTCAAAAAACCTCCTGGTACAGAGAAACACAGAGATAAATAAAAAACGTAATGGCGTCGTTACGTTGCCATGGTGACTCCGATTGCAATAAAACCCAAATCATAAGAAATTTTCATCTTTATATAATACAGTTGTGGTAACCTTTTTTCCATATCTTTAATCATGGCGACGTAGTTAATGCTCAAACTTGGGAGGTATCCCCCCAAAAAATCCAGTCGAGCCACCTTAAGGTTGCTCCGGCCCGTGAACCATGTTTCATAGCCTGCAGTGCACTATGGTTAAAACCCTTATAGCGGGACGTTTAGTCTTGTTCACGTTCATTGAAGTAATGGAGACCAATTGTGAAAAGGCGATTGTTCAAGAGAGCTTTCAAGTCAAATGGCTGCTAAAATTCTTAAGCATGAGCGAGCTTAAAATTTCATTTTTAAAATCTCATAGTAAAATATTGGAAGCCTCTTCTTTTAACAACATTGAATGAATAGGGTTTTACCGCCTGTAAGCTGCGCTTGTTTTTGCATGGGCCAGAATGCTGGTTATTTCAATAAAGCAAATCAACGCTGTTCTTTTTTTAATTCAGTTTTAAGAAAATTGCCTTAGAAATAGATAAACACGTAACGTTAAGTTGGTTATTGTTGTTCAACAAACGCCTTGAATTTGATGTTTTTGAACTCCATCCAAATTCCCACGTGCAAAGCCAAGCAAACTCGTTCAAAATTTGCAGCATTTGCATTTTACCACAGAGAAAAACTTAACCTCAAATCACTGTCTTAACTTAAAGGCCCATGTTCACCCAAACGGCTTTGCGCGCTTGTGTTTTTGTTTTGAAACGATTCTTTTGTCAAATGCAGTGTTTTGATTGGCTTCCACTTTTGAGGAGCGTTGCGTGACCATACTAAAAACGACTGCGAGGGAGATTAGCTTTTTTCAAGCTTGACCGAAGCTTAACAGAGACAGTATCAAAGAGGCCAGTAAGACTTTAATTCTTTTCCAAATGGAGGAAGATATATCGCCGGCTTCGTTAAATGTCACCGGAGAAACCAGTTCAAAATTTAAACTGGTAGTGAATGCGTATGGATGCTTTGTCGAGTCCGATGAACACAATGAAGGTCATAAAAGTACGAAATGTCTAAGCACCAGGTGAGATTTTCCTGAAGCTCGTTTCGACTGTGAAATGTTTTGATTCCTCAATCTATTATTGTGTGTTCATTCTTAGGAGGCTTCGGTATGTGTTCTCGAAAGAATAAGCGAGAAGTTGGTTTGCAAAGCGTCGAATCAGCACTGCTTACAGTCTTGTCGCTGTAATCGCTATGTTACAGTTTCTTTAGGTTTGGCGACTGGTTTGCTAATAATGGTTCTCGCTACTTTGGAGTGATACGCCAGACGATCAGTTTACGTTAAGGATATCACTCGCTTCATAGGTTAAATTAAATAAAGCATTGCTCATGTTAGATTGACTCGCTTGTATTGCTTTCAACTGATTTCAACGGGACCTTTGTTTACAATTGAACATCAACATTCGATGTAGAAGGAACTCGGCAAACACGCTTTCTGTAGTATTTGCAGCCAAGAGCTACTTTCCCATCTCTCCAGAGATTAAATAAACGGATCCACGGAGACGAATGTACTTCGGCGACCCCGGTTGATGCGGTCTTCCAACGGTACGTTTCGATGGCGCCGCCATCGAAAGTACTGCAGTGAAACAAACACTCACAGAAACAAAAAGGCTCGATACCAGACAAGAAAAATACCAAAAGGACCTGTTTAGACTTTTTTAAACCAAATTTTGCGAACTGTGGAAGATTAACAAGGATTGACTCTGCACACTGAAGTACAGGGCGCGCAATGCATCTAGGGTGAACATGGGCCTTCAAATTGCCAAGGATTCAGTGCAGGGGGTGGGGGAAGAGACGAGGTCTGGGACCGAGAAACGATGTTCTCACAACTTGCAAAGCAGTCACCCTGCGTGGTGGTCAGCGGATAATTGCAGTATTTTTCCCACAGTAGATATTTTTGGACTTTTTAGAAGCACGAAGCGAACCAGTAGAGGAAATCAGAAATGCTTAAAAAATTGAAAAAAATAATATCATGCATCTTTGTTTTTCTTGCATATCTTATTTGTCTTTCGGTACTGAAATTACGGGGGAAACTAAAACGCAACCGTGTTAGATCTTAACCAACAACTACGCGATCGATCGATTAACAGGTTACATCGCGACCGTTTTTGCTGAGCAAGGATAACTTGATGCTGATAAGAGTTACTGAAGAAAGTGTCAAATTTATCGGAAGCAAGTATATTTAGAAAGCTTTATAAATATGAGCTTACAACTCTACATATCATAACTGAATAAACATTCACACTTTATAACATTTCACTTCGTTTATTACGATCGGTCAACACCTTCAATCCAAAGTTAAAATTCAAAACGATCCTAATAAACAAATCACAACTAATACTGAAAGCTCTGTACCTTGAAGCGTCTTTAACTTTCCTAAGGTTTGCTGCAAAGCACTGCTCGATATCTCAACTCTTCGGCGGTTCTTATCAGTACAGAGCTATATGTTGCATATTCCAATCTCTGCAGAGGGAAATTGTTTAATAGAAAAAGAAAACCACACACTATGTCTGAAAAGCGACATAAAATCAACAAATTCCCGAATTACCAAAATATAATATTGAGAAACAGTCCCGCCTTCGACTGCCATGTTTTTGTTTCTTCTCAAGACTGTTGATCTATGAATTTTGACGTAATGCGCATGATTAGTACAAAAATCCGCTGGCAAGACCCTTGCAGATCGCTTTGCAAGTTATGAGAACATCGTTTGGATTTCATTTAAGAGAATGTATGGGAAGTAGTCCCCCCCGCCCCGATTGAGTGTTTTGAAATACATTATCTTAACTTTCTGCTGACGAAGTCGAAGGTTTTCATAACTGTCGAGAACTCTCCCAACCCCTCGAGTGTTTAAATCAGGCTATGCAAACACAGGAAAAAAGTTTTCTATTGCTTTTATAAAATAACTTCCTCTAAAAACTACAGCGCGGGAAAAGATAAAAATTCATTTTGCTGATCAAAACGTGCCTTCCTACAACATTAATTTGACAATGGCATTTCTCAACTGACCAATCAAAACGTACATTTGAAAATCTGGTGATCGGCGATGTGGCGTCTTTACAACTCGTTCCGAAACTTACATCAACTGATCAACTGTCGAAAGTTCAATTAAAATTTCTTGAAAAAAAATCGACAAAACACATGTTTTCAGGAAGTGACAATTTATATAACTTGACAATCTGGATTGTCCAACTCCGAAAAAAGTTTGGCTAAAAGGAATGCAGCCTTTAAGACTGGAAACAACACCCGATAGAATTTCTAAACGTCAATAGGCCGGGCAAACAATTTTTGTTAGGTTCATCTTGTCAAGACTTTTGGGTCAAGTTCGAAACTGATGGAGATCTCGCTGGAATTGTCCCTGAGACTCTTGTGATGTCTCAAGTTAGAGGATGCATGTAAGTAGGACACGCAGGATATCACCTTGCTTGGGGAAAGGCGGGAGGGGGGCGGGATTGGTAGGTAGAGGGGTAGGTAGAGTGGGTAGGTAGATAGGTAGATTGGTAGAGGGCGGAGGGATGGGAGGGGGGAGTGAGGGAGAAGGGAAGGGAAGGGAAGGGAGGGAAGAAAGGGAGGGGAAGGGGGTCTAGCCTACAAGCAATTGGGGGAGGGTTGGGTGGGGTGGGGGCAGTGAGAGACCTTGCTCGCAGGCTAAGACCCGGGGAGGGTTTTGCTGCTAAGTACACTTTTTTTCTTCTTCTTTCACCTGCCGTAGGACACGCAGGATATCACCTTGATTTGATCTTTCAGACTGATTTCATGATTTCTATTACAAGTTTTCGGCGGCATCGGTAGCATTTTAGTATGATTGACAGTGCTACTTGCAGATTTCCTATTACAGTTATAAGGGTACCGGATTCAGACTAGGGTACTGTCGTCGTTTTTCATTTATAAGATGAATTTCGCTTGTTGTAGGAACACTTGCAAATGGCGTGAGATTAACATACACAAGCTCCAGACTCATTCTTTTACCACCGTTCATCTGGCACTAACGAGGAGAAATTGATTAGAAATCAGAATGTTTTTCGCTGCTGAGCAGTTTCCTCTATGTTAGCAAGTGAAAGGAATTTGAAATAGAAAAATAGAAAAATAAATGTAATAAATGTAAAATAGTCTATATTTCTTCTCTTTGTTATCATTTATTGTTCTATTTTTCCATTTCAAATTTTTTTCAATCAATCAACGGTTTTTGTTTTCAACGTTCACTTTGTCCTATATTTTCACTTATTGCTGATTAGATTCTTTATTAGGGTCCGGTCCTTCTTAAGCTGGTCCTTGCTTAAAAAAATTGAATATACACAATCTCGGTGAATAGTGGCTTTGGGAATATTTACCTCGCCGCTTTCGCGGCTCGGTAAATATTTGACCACTATTCACCTCGATTTCAAAGAATAATTGTTAATTGTTCTATCTTTTATTTTTGGATAGCGGTTTTATATGGGAATTCAGTTTCCCCCTATTGCTTTCCTTTACCAACTGTACTTTTATATTTAACAATTATTCCACGAGGGCGCGCTGGATATGAGATGGTAGCGCGTAGCGCGTAGCGCCTAGTTGGTTATAATTGTTTTATTAAAAACGCCCTCAAAATCTCGTTGAACAAACCGGAAAAGACTAGTCAACGCGAGAACGGGCTTCGGCTGGACTGGCAATCTCGTTCCCAGAGGCGGCGATCCTTTTGGTCAGCGAAAGGGATCGGGGCGGTAGGTACTTCATGTATGGGGACATATAATGTACCGATTTTATCTATTTCCTTTGAAACCGTTTTGTCATTGTTGCCTTGTTCCCGTGTTACTCTGTTACCTTGTTACTTTGTAACCCTGTTACCTTGTTACTCTGTTACCTTGTTACTCTGTTACCGTGTTACTCTGTTATCTTGTTACCTTGTTACTCTGTAACTTTGTTACTCTGTTATCTTGTTACCATGTTACTCTGTTATCTTGTTACCGTGTTACTCTGTTATCTTGTTACCTTGTTACTCTGTAACTTTGTTACTCTGTTACCTTGTTACCATGTTACTCTGTTATCTTGTTACCATGTTACTCTGTTACCTTGTTACTCTGTTACCCTGTTACCTTGCTATTCTGTTTCCTTGTTACTCTGTTACCTTGTTACTTTGTTACTCTGTTACCTTGTCACTCTGTAACCCTGTTACCTTGTTACTCTGTTACCTAATGCCGAAGAATTGGGTGCTAACTTGAGAACTCTTTTAAGTTCCTCTTTAACAGCAGGCTCCCGGCGCTCGTATCAGCGTGCGTGAATTTTCGCCAATTTTATCGCCAATTTTACGGTTCTGATGATCCTCCTTTACATGCCTCCCCTTATTCGTCTCTTATCTCACATTTCGTAAATTGGCTCTTTCAACGATTACTTCATATCTTTCAGCCATTTCCTGACGTACACAAGTTGAGGGAGCTCCTTGACCTCACCAAATCGTTTTTAATTCAAAAGATATTAACGGCTCTCAGCTGTCGACAGCCAGTTGACATACGTCTTCCAGTGACAAGACCTGTTTTACATGAGCTGGTTCGGGCACTTAGTTGCACCAATTCTTCGGCATTTCAGCGTTCTCTCTTTTCGGCACTTTTTCTTGTGGCCTTCTATGGCTTATTTCGCATAGGTGAACTTATCGCCAAGAGCAATCGATTTGCGTCTTCTGTCGCTCAGTTCGGTAACCTGACCTTTTTATCACGCAAAGGTTGTTACGCACGTGGCGAAAATTAAGATTTCTGAGTATAAGCATAACACAAGCCGTCGCCCGTTTGATATCTTAATTGCCCGTCAGGTATCTTCCTCCTTTTGCCCAGTTCTAGCCCTTATTCAATATTGCGAATTGCGGGGATCTTCTCCAGCCCCCTTTTTTGTCATGCTGATCAAAGTCCAATTTTAACTCACCAATTTAATGTCGAACTACAGCATTGTTTAGCTTATTGTGGGTTGGACGCCAGTCGCTACAAAAGTCATAGTTTTCGTATTGGCGGCGCTTGTTATGCTGCTGATCGGGGTTACTCAGATGCGCAAATTCGTGCTCTTGGCCGCTGGAAATATGACGCTTTTAAAGTCTACTAAAGGTGGGAGGTCCTACAAGCTAATTAACGTTTGGTGTTCCGGCACTGTAGTTCAGACACGGGCTGCTATTGTGCTATTATCATTTTGCCTTTCGTCAAAGTTAATTTAAGTTTTTAAAGCCTCTTACGGCTGTGTGGCATGCCTGTTGAGTCGGTTGGACAATGGGCCGCGACTCGGCACGCCTCGTCATTTTCTTCTACGTATAACATATTAGTTAATTACCGTGTAGATCTTTCTTGGGCAATCAGCCAGTTCAAGTTTGATTTTTGAGTTGGTCAGTCAAGGGCTGCATCTTAGACGACGGTGGATGTTGTTTTCCCCAGAAAACTAAGCTCAGGTACATGTATTTAGTCACAATGGAGATGGTCAGACTATGGGCTGCATCTCGTCGGTGCTTAGCTTTTTCCTTCTTTCCATCATAAACCTTACTGTTCGGTGTCCACTGAGGTGCGAGCTTTATTTTGGTTTTCGTTGAATTGGGCTTCAGCCACAAAGTGTGGCTTGTGGCGGTATTTTGCCGCCCCATTTGTGAACAAGACATCATATACGGAAATGTTTATTGCTGTGTTTGAATTTTGCTAATTGTTCGATTAAAACTAGCCACAATCGTGGCCAAATTTATTCCAACAAAGTTGTTTCTTATTGCTACTTCCGGGGAATTAGATCTTAAGTGGTTTCCCGACATAGCTCGCCCCTCTTAAGTGGGTCACTTTAGATCATATTTTACATAAAAAGACGGCTCGATATAAATGTACTTTGATGAAAATCCTCCGAAAATAAACTTGCCACGGATACATCTTGAACAAAAAATCTGAGGTGCTTAATCCGCTGATAGCCGAGTAAACTTTGTACTCCTAGAAGTTTTCGTAATTTTTTAAAGTAATTTTTGAGGCTGTGCCAGGAGTCATAGGGGATAGGCGGGGGGGGGGGGGGGGGGAGTGGAGAGGACGTAGATGTGGGGCCTATTTTAATGGGATCATTTTTCATCTAGTGGACCATAGCCCGCGAGCAAGCTTTCCCGTGGGATATGGGGGTGAGGGAGGGAAGAGAGAAAGGAGCGCGTCTCATAAATCAAAATATCTGCGTCCCAGAATAGGATGTGAAATTCTGATTGGCTGGTTTTTAACCTGGCGATGACGTAATTTCCTTTCGGTCACACTTTGATAAAGACAAACACAAAAATGGCGACGGTGATGATCACGTCCGTGAAGCTTGCGAGAATTTTTCTCTAAATCTTAAGTTTCCGTTAAAAAACAACGCCAGAGAGTTGGAGCATTGCTCCAAGGCAGAGATGTCCTTGCTGTTTCGCCAACGGGATTGGCAAAAGCTTGATATTTCATCTTTTCGCTGCTGCGGCCGCGGCTACCATCAAAATGAAACGGCAGCAAATAGTCTTAATCGTTTGCCCATTGAGGAGCATCATCGAAGACCAAATTGAAGAGAAAAAAGCATGGGAAAGTCTGGCGCTTCCGTTGCAGAATTGACAGAAGGTGAGTTAAGTTCATCATCATCATCGTCATCATAATCACATTCTCAACATGTACAGTGGTCTTCCAGTGAGCCGTAAGTTGAAAAAGAATATTACATGAGTTTTAAAAATTTCAACCACGATAAGAAATTTAAAATTACAGCAATATAAAATTACAATGTTTTGCATAAACTTAAAGAACAAAAAGAGTGACAATAAACTTAATTACATACTGCTAATATACAGCTGTATATACGCACTAAAAATATTATATAACGGAGCTCCAAGCACGCGATGTGCGCCCGACCGGAACCCCATCGCTTAGTAAATCTACCCAACCCAGAAAATTTGGTAATAACGTGACAGCACACCGCCCGCAGCCCGCCCGTCCATCTGCACCACAGGGAAGTCAATGTTCAATCTAATATTTTCTAGCTAGTTTGGGAGCACAGGAAAACTGATATTGTACACATATTACACGTCAATGTTGTGATCAATCGACAGCTGTCAAAACAGGGTATCGGCTGACCAATATCACCTGACCGTATCGCGGGCTCAGGTGTCGACCCATCAAGGTCGAGTATTTTTTGAAGTTCTCCGCTGACAAGTTACCAGTTTTCATATGATCGCAAGCTCAAGTTAATTTTTTAAAATTCATCTGAAATATGTTGTGTTTATGTGCCTCACAATTAAAATTTTGAATTCAAATTGACCCCGGATGAGAAAATTCAGGCAGCTATTACAGCCAGGGAAGACAGTTGCTTTTGACTTCTCGCCATGGTCACGCTCTGCGTTCAATTTTTATGCTCTGATTGGTCAAAATTGCACAGGTCAGTTCATGCGGGAAAAAAAGCAACATCTTGAAAAGCTTTGAAACTTGTTTACTTTGACAGCTGTAGATGACAGAGTTTTTTTGTTTTTAACTGTATTTTTCCACTGTATGTACAAAAAGAGATTCGGCTGCCATCAAGAGTCTTCTGTTATCCATGGCTAGTTTGTTTATAGGGTTTTTGGTTGAGAAATATGTCGCTTGTCAAAGTTGAAAATCCGATTTCGGATGGCATCGTTTTCGTTTTTCACCTTGCTTTTGGCGTAAGAGGGTTAGAAAGTCTGAAGCTTTCAGGAGCTGAATCTTGAATGGTAAGCCTAAGTAATTATTGCATTTTATGTTTGTTTTTTATATCTAATATCATAGGTGACGAATTACTCCTTAATTTTGGCGTTACCCTGCTAGCAGAGGCTTTTCCCTTGTGTTTCTTAGCGTTGTACTGCCATTCTCTTCGCGGTTTTGGTTGCTCGCGTTTTGTTTTGGTTGTTTCTGTGCCGAGGAAAAGACCTCTGCCGACAGCTGCTTGCGATTCCTGTTGAGCATGCGCGAGATGAAAATGCGGTTACCATGGAATTTCTGTCACGTGTCGGTAATACGATGCCGCCGCCGGAGTTTGCTCATGTATCTGCTTTTTGAAATATTAATAGTTACTCTATTTTGGGCCACGAGTCTTATTGTAAAACTGCTATTTCTTTAACCTTAGCCAGAGAATTTGTGTACCACGAGGAGGATTTTCTAGAAGCAGCCACTGGAGTTCTACGATCAGTGATTGACAAACTGGTTTCACTGCAAGAGCCTCAAGTAAGTTACTAATCGTTATTTTTTTTTACGTTTTAGGTCTGGCTTGCCAAGGGCTCACTCGCTTTGTAAAGTGTACTTACATGTAAATGAAACAATTCAATCGCCGTCGATATAATCACCAATTTTTGTCAGCTGTAAAAAGTAACAAGACCGACGCAACTATTTGGTTATCTTCCGGCAAAAAAGGCGAAGGCTTTGAAAAGCGACTCTACTTGAACGTCTGGCAGCGTCGAAATGATAATGATACATAGTCCCTCCAAAATGATTCTTCTAGAGCTACGGTAGAACGAGCAACAAAAACGTCACACGTGTTTTGCAACATTGTTGGAAAACGAGTTGAAAAGCCATGTTGCGTGTTTTACCACCCGCGTTCAAGCTTGTCTTGTAACAAATCAAGTTGTTGCATGTTGCGTGAGTACTGACTGACTTCTTATTGGCTAAAATTACGAACTGAGGAGTCGCGCAATACACAGTAGATACATCACCTGCTGCAAACTGAGTTTGCCTTGGGCCAGTAAAACGCGCAACACGTACAGATTTTGTTACAAAAAGTAGAGCAATTCTCTACTCTCTGCGACAACTTTTCAAAACAACAACAACCTGATTTGTTGAAGATAGGTTTACACTCGCTCGTTTGCAAGTCACATTGAGCAGCTGATCATAGGTGAAAGCTGAATTTGGGTGGTGCTTTTTTTTGTAGTGTATAAGAGCTGAACACGTGACCATGTTATGCCGTGTTACTGTCGAAACCTCATGTGAAGCGGTGAAAGTCAAGCTGATAAGCATTCTGGGATTCATCGGCAAGATGGCCGCCAGAAAAGACAACGGACTGGAGATCCTGAAGGTTTGCTTCCCTTTTTAATTATGTTTTTTTAGACAACACTAATGGCGGATCTCGAAAGGTGAATAAATTATCCCTAGATCAAGTTTATGTTATGTACGGTATAATTTGTGAGTGCTTTTTACTTGTACATTTAGAGCAACTGAATAGTTTTCTTGCTTCCATGGTGAAAACAGCGCAATTAGGGCGTCGTCCAGTGACTCAAAAGTTAGAGCCATTTGTCATGAATTGTTGCCTGACTCTTAGCGGAAAAGGTTTAGGGCGGATTTTACAATTTTCTGTCTCTCATCTTTGGGCTTTGCTGTTTTTAGCACTTAAGTGTTGTTTATCATGTGATCCTAAGAATAGGCCATTTCCGAGTTCCAAAAAGTCTCACTTTCAAAGCGAGGTTAAGTGCGAAGCCATTGATATGAAAATGATTTTTAATTGTCATGGAAATAAAACTCATTTTCACAACAAAGGTTTCGCACTTAGCCTCGTTTTGAAAGTGAGATTTTTTGGAACTCGAAAATAGCCTATTGCCCAAGCTTCTTCTTTTTTTTTTATTAGTGTTTAGGTACTGTCTTTCGTGATATTGTGGTCGGTCAATACAGTCTCTGGGTGATATGTGAAGCCATGGACGCTATTTTTGATACTTTCGCTGACGGACCGCTGGTTAATGCTGCTGCAGACTCGATTGGTCTTATGAACAGCCTTCAACAGTTGGTACCAGTTCTAAAAGTTAGGGTAAGGAACAGTTAAATGTACGTGGGGGGCGCGTGCCTTAGTTATACTTGAAAAAGTCACATACAAGCCAGTTTTCCTTAGTTTGATCATATCGATTGAGTGGCTAGCGCCGGAAACGTCACAATCTTATTGTTTTGAAAACCAAACCCCCCCCCCCCCCCCCCCTTGATTTGAGTGTCGTTTTCTCGCAGTTTAGGAAGTTCCGAGGAATTAAATTAAAATTTTTCTAAATGTTTTTCTGATTTAATCACCTTTACCTATCAAATTGCATCGAATAAAATGGAATTCAACTGATTTTTGAATGCAGTTTCGTAATTTCGTTTTGGTGTACTTTGAATTTTAATACACGGAATTCTTGCGTCGTTAAAAAGGTCAGACTTAACTAAGCTTTGTTCAATTTCAAAAAGAAGTACTCTATTCTAAAAATCGCATTTGTTGTTTTTCAGGTAAAAACTGAGAGAAGAACTCTTGGGGATCATTATCCTGTGATAGATGCCGCGAGAGTGAACTTAGCGAGGTTCATAAAGTATAAACAGAAAGGTCATTAGGAAGTGTAATGGCAGACCGCTGCGCGTGAAATGCTGTCCACCCTCTCAGGAATCCCGGAGCCTTCATCTGTTAAAAAATTAGAGCGGTCACAGCGTATTAGATTTTCAGGCTTTTTTTATTCATTCATCTTTCGCGCCACCATAAAGGGTTTCAGCTCATTAAAGCCGAATATGATTGCCAGCTATTAAGCAACAGTCATGGACGGCGTATGGTGTCCTGCGTAGCCAGGTAAACTGATTCATCGGTTAGTCGTTGATGTTTATGCTAGAGCTCAGAGTCACCAGAATCTAGTGTGGAGGAAGCAATGCCAGTAGCGAGGAGCATAGCATGAAAAGAATCTGTGATACTTAGTGGAACCAGATGGAGGCTCCGAGACGATGGCGCTTCTGGCCATTTTAAAACTGGTTAAACTTGTGTAGACAAGTTGGACCCGTTTAACCTGTTTAAACAATTTTGGACGGGCAAACTGATGGCAAAAACGAACGACTGACTGGCATAGTTAAATCCATGAACATCCGGGTTATTGAAGTAATCTTACATACAACAGAATAAGTTTCTCATCTCGATGAGCCGAAAAAACAAAAACAAGCGCATTTCAGCCTAATTCGAAGTTGTTAAGATATCCCTTTTCGTACTTTTGATAATTCTATGGATCAGTGGTCAAAGGATTTGTCACGAAGTTTTATGACAGCAAGGACTGAATATTCACGGCACTGTTGGAATGAGTTATTAACGAATTTTAAGGCTATTTATAGACGAATGGTATTATCGTTCATCGTCTCATTTTTTTTACCCTAATAGGTGATAATAGCTTTTAACCTCTGCTGTCAACATAGTTAGATTCTCTCGCTTCACGTGTTTTCCTTTTAAGACACAGATTGGAGTTCGAATCAGAGTGTGAATCATAGTCAAGACTAAGTTCTTCTGAACAAGCTGAGTCTGATCTGCAACATCAGGCTTGAATGTGTCATTCATACGGAGGAATGTTTGTCTTGTGTAATCTCAGTCATTTGGGACCAGGGGTATATTTATTTTTTCAGGTAATGTCTACTTAGCAGTCACCTACCCTGAATACCAGCGTCTTTTCATGCGCGGTTTCCGGTTTCTGTCATATCTTTATACAGTGACCCGCGTCTCTTTTTTGCGGCTTTGCCGCTCGTTGCTTCGGTCTGTGGCCGATGCCGAGACTTTCCCTCCGCAGTTGATCGCTGCGCGCGCGAGAAGAAACCTCTGGTACACAGGGCTGTAGCCACTTAAAGGTGGCCGCTTGAAAGAGGTTGGTGGGGTTGTTTTAAAAACGGTCCTACGTTATAGTTTATCTAGGGTGCCTGGTGTTCTAAGCATTAAATTAAGAAAGAGTTCATCATTCTGTAAACAGCTCCTGAAAATATGATAACTTATCTGACATTGTAAATATACAACAATCGTGCAATAAATGAAGTATACACTTAAATGAAGAGACGACTTCTTGTCAAAACTGCTGGAATCTCACTTACGGAAAATGAACGCCATTAAAATTTTGGAGTAAAGCGCCATAAAAAGCAAACAAGAAAACTGACGACGAGACACAGAACCCAAGAAAAATGTGTACTTTAATTTGCATTTTTATTCTCCTCAAAAAGTTTCTTCTGTAGGTACACAAACTGCTTTGTATTATTAAATCAAAGAGAGAATCCTTTGAAGCAGAAAGCAACTTAAACATAAATACGAAAGAAACAATTTGTTGGTGTTTTGAGATACCTCGAGCAAGATGCCCCCCCCACCCCTACCTCCTTGACGAAGTTGGGTCGTTTGCGACTACCCACAAACCTTATGACCAGCGGTATAAAAATGACTAAGAGACTATTGATTGGTGTTTAGCACTATTTTTAAGGTGGCCCGATACAGTTTTTCAGGGTCAATACCTCCCACGTTTGAGTGTAAACCACGTCGCCATAAACAAAGATTTTGGAAAAATTGACACCACAGTTGTATTAGATAAAGATGAAAATTGTTTATGATCAGGGTTGCCATGACATTGGAGTTGTCATAGCAACGAAATGACGCCATTACCTATTTTACTTGCAGCCTGATCTCTCGGCACTGGAAACGGTTCTTCCAAAATCGTTTAGTGGAGCTTTTTCTTATAATAACCGCCTCGATGTTCGTGAAGTTAAAGCGAAATCTGTAAGAGCGTTATCGAAATATTTGGGAAGAAGTTTTTATGGTTAGAAATACGGTAAAAAATAAACAATCTTGATGACCGACTGTTATCTGTAACAAACAAAGCGCTTTTGACATGCAATTTCACCTCATAGTAGTTTCAATCTTTTTAAAAACGTGTGTGAAAGATCATGGAGATACCTCCAACCGATTGCTAGAAAGAAGGATTTGATTAGTATGTATCCCTCTATGACTACTTACCTTGTTCTTAATTTGCCGTAGCCAGCTGAATCAGGCCTCTGCTGAGAATGATTATCATGATAATTGCAGAGCTCAGTGGGAGGCCCAGCGCGAGTAGTTATAAGGGGATGCCTTATTCCTGAAATCCACCCCTGTTTATTTCCTGTCATTTCCTGATTAGCTCTGTCAAAAAACAACTTAGTTCAAAAATGACAGAAAATAAACAGGATTTTTTTTCAAAAATCTTAAAATTTTTACCTAAAAAATTAAAAAATTAAAAAATTAAAAAATTAAAAAACTTGTTAAATTCTGTAAATTTTGTAAATTGTGGAAATTTGACAAATTTAATGCTCGCCCTGCGGGCTCGCGGAAATGACAGGGAATAAACAGGGGTGGATTTCAGGAATAAGTCATCCCCTTATAACTACTCTAAAAGGAGTGAATAATTATACAAAAAAACTTTCACAAATGAAATTGCTTTCAATGAAAAGTTTCACAATTATAAAGTGAAAATGTGAAGTCTTTGATTGGATGAAAAAAAACGTATGATTGTCTCATGACACCAAACAATAGTGATGACTCATATCCTGTTTACCAGACATGTCTAGATTTGCCTCATTTTTGAATAATAGATAAGTTGTTGGTGATTAATAATAGATAAGTTGAGGGGTATTTACTCTAAGGAGAGTTGAGTGAATTTTTGAAAACAAGAAAATATTAATCGATTTTGGTTATATATTCATAAGTTTCTTCTTCTATACGATAAAAAAGTTTTTTTATCATATCTATTTGTTTTTTGAAATGTTCTTTAAAATATTCTTCTTCTTCGTATTCTTTCATGTAAATAAATGGATATTTATTATCCAAAAAACTATAATAATCATCTGAGTCCATCATTAATTCTTTAAAAAGTATATCATTATTATAAACATCTGGATCCAACAGTGCAATTTGAAGATATTTATTTTTTTGTTTTCTGATAAAATCTCTTTTTGTCTTTTCCTCATCTGATAGAGGTTTTTCTCCAGTATCATAATCATTTAGATTAATCTTTTTTACTTTATTAAATTTTTTATCATAGCCTTTAGAAACTAACATATACTTAATTCTGTTATCTCCGTTTTTATTTTCGCTTTCGTTTGATTCTTTTCTAGAGTAAATATTTAAATTGTATTTGATATTTTTATCTTTATTCTCGATTACATATAAATTATTATCAGGAAAAAGTTCAGAATAGTGTAAAAAAGCAATTTTCCATATCGGGTATAGTCATCCAACATTTTGAAGTAAAAATCATTGATGTCTTCATCTTCCCATCTGCTGAAGTTTGCGGGATGTTTGTTAAGATGATATAAAAGAATTTTATAAGGATGATTAAGAAATATTTCTTTAATTTATTAGTTTTGAATCAAATGGTTTGATCTCCATTCTTGGTTCAGGGTAATCGGTGATCATTTTAATTAAGGGACTATATTATTTTGTTGTTGTCATTGCATTTCAGAGTTTCCTAACAATTTTAAGCGCAAGAGGTAAACACAAAAAACTATTTATAGTTTTGCCGGTTGTTAGGGCACTCTGGAATGCAATCTATTGTTCTCCACATCGAATAAGTAAACATTTTTGATGATATCAGAATGATAGGGGGATTACCCTTCAAAAATAATCTAAAAAAATACTTAATTCTGTTATCTACGTTTTTATTTTTCGCTTTCGTTTGATTCTTTTATGGAATAAATATTTAATATTTTTGTCTTTATTCTCGATTACATATAAATTATTATTAGGAAGAAGTTCAAATTTGCGTTGAAAATCAATTCCATATCGAGTATAGTCATCCAACATTTTGAAGTAAAAATGAATGATATCTTTATCTTCCCATCTGTTGGAGTTTGGGGGATTGTTGTCAAGATGAATCAAAAGAATTTTATGAGGATGATTAAGAAATATTTCTTCTATTAGTTTTGAATCAAATGGTTTGATCTCCATTCCTGGTTCAAATTGGTCTAGTTCAGGGTCATCGGTGATCATTTTAATTAAGGGACTATATTATTTTGTTGATGTCATTTCAGAGTTCCCTAACAATTTCAAGCGCAAGAGGTAAACACAAAAAACTATTTGTAGTTTTGCTGGTTGTTAGGGCACTCTCGAATGTAATATATTGTTAACCATGAGAAAAAAGCAGATGTTTGATGAGATCAGAATGATTGGGGGATTTCCCTTCAAAAATAATCTAAACAATTACTAAAATGGAATATCAAAGCCTCGAAGATAAAGATTTTATAGTTGATGATGGTTATAAACATGATGAAGATCCAGATTATGTTCCTGAGAAAGAGGATTCATCCGATGATGATAAATATGTTGTCAAAGGTAAAGATTTTCAAAAACTAAGCAAAAAGGCTAAAAAGCTTGGCGCTGAATCTCTTGATTATTCAAAGCGGAAGAATAACAGATACGTAGTCAAGCTGCCAGGTGGAAAGAATTTGCCTTTTGGTTCTTCTCAATATCCAGACTTTTTAATTCATAAGGATAAAGAGAGAAAGGAGAAATATCTATCTCGAGCAAAGAAGATCAAAAATAAGAAAGGTGAGTTAACTTATGAAAATCCAGAATCGGCTAATTTTTGGAGTGTTAATCTGCTTTGGTCGGGTAAATGAGTTTTTAGTCAGAAAAAATAAAATTGAATTTAAGGTTTAAAGGTTTTAGAATAATAATAAAAATGGAAAACAACTCAGCAAAGCAAAGTAATACAAGTAAAACTCATAGCAATGAAAATGGAGTTTTACTATTTCCTGAATATGATTTATATGTTGAAAAGATTAATAACAATGAAGAATATACAAAAGGAGGTTTAGTATTTCCTTCTTATGAATTATATAATATTCTTAAAAAGATTAATAAAGGGTTAAGTTTACTTTATACTAAAACTGGAGAAGAATATGATTATGAGCCAATATTTGATTCTAAATATAGACATGATAATGATGATTTTAATTTTATATGTAAAAATATTAAATATAATATTTCTGTTTTTAAAGACATTAGAGAAAATGATTCAAGAGTAAAAGAATTTTTACATAATAATCGTTTATCAAGTAAATTTTCTTCACTTTTTGATTCAATATATAATGCTTTTGTGGAAGCAATGCAAAGTAGAAATAGTTTTGATAATAAAGAAATAAAGAAAATTATAAGAGAATTATCTCATTGTGGAATTGATCCTTTTATCCCTCATATGATTTAGTTTTATATCTTTTTGATATAAAACTTTTTAGCCAGAAAAATAAAAATGAAATTTAAAGAATTAAATATTTATAAATAAAGATGACCACTGATCTAAGTAACCTTTCTATTAGAGAATTAGAAAAGATAAAAAAAGATAATAAACAAAAACTCAAGGAGGAGTATAAACAGAAGTTGATTGATGATATAAAGAAAATTCAAAAAGCAAGAGAAAAAATCAAACCAAAACCAAAACCCAAACCCAAACCCAAAACATTTGAAGAGTATTTCCAGGATTGTATCAAGAATAAAACAATTCCTCCAGATACTCCATCTTATCTGCGCAAAGCACTTGAGAGAGCTCTCAAGGAATATGATCAAGGAATAGAAAAAGAGAAATCATCTCTGGATGAATTTGCAAATAAATACATAGTAAAGGGTAAAACTGATGTTACACCATTTGAGTTCTTCAGATCCAAATTTACGTATTTAAAAGAGTTTCTCAGAAATCATCGAAATATTAAAGTTAGATTTGTATTAGTTTGTTTAATGGAACAAATGTTAAAAGATGGTGATGACAAGTTACCTAACTTTATTCAGGAAAAAGCATATTTTAATTCTAAAACACATATCAATCTTGAATCAACTGATGTAGAAAAAATACTCATTAAAGTTATTCACTTAATATTTTATAAACTTAATAGCTATCTGATGAATGGTAGTGGATGGTACTTTAAAGAAATAGTTCATCTTGAGATTCATACTGTCGATTATAAACCAATGAGAGGTTCATCTTACATTCGACTTCCAGATTGGATTTCCCAAAAGAAAGGGACATTAAATATTAAAAATAAAGATGATAAATGTTTTCTATGGTGTGTATTAAGATACCTTAATCCAAAGGGTAAAAATGCAGAACTATTAACAGACTTGAAACAAAAAGAAAATAGCTTGAATACAAAAGGAATAAAATTTCCAATCAAAGTAAAAGACATTTCAAAATTCGAAAAACTTAATCCAGACCTCCCAGGAATAAATGTGTTTTCAGTTAATGATAATAACAAGTTTTATCCCCTCCGAATGGCACAGAGAAATCACAAGAAACAATAGACTTGTTTTTGTATGAAAAAGATGGGAAATATCATTATTCTCTTATCAGAAATTTTTCAAGATTATTCAGATCGCAAATAACATCAAGAACAAATGGAAAAATACATATTTGCAAAAAGTGTTTTACTCATTTCTCGAAAGAAGAATTATTTCAAAAACATATTGAATATTGTTCATCCAATGAAACAGTTGCTGTGAAGATGCCAAAACGAAACTCAAAATTAAGTTTTAATAATGGGTGCAAACAGCTTCCAGTACCTTTTGTAGTTTATGCTGATTTTGAATGCTTTACCAAACCAATAAATAATTGCAGTCCAAATCCAGAGGATTCATATACCTACGATTACCAGAAACATGAACCATCAGGATTTTGTTTTTACATCAAAGGAATAGTCCCTGGAATTTTCAAACCCATAACTTACACAAAACAGAAAGATAGTGATAACATTGCTGAAATATTTGTTTCTAAACTTGAAAAAATAACAAATGATATATATAACACTTTTTATCGTCGACCAAAACCTCTTAAATTAACAAAAGAAGAACAAGCATCTTTTGATAAAGCTAAAACTTGCCATATTTGCTCAAAAGAATTACTAAAAGATAGAGTTCGAGATCATTGTCATTTCACTGGTCAATATCGTGGGGCTGCTCATAACAGATGCAATCTCCAGTGTCGAAAACCATTGTTACTCCCAGTAGTGTTTCACAATCTTCAAGGCTATGATGCGCATTTGTTTATAAAACAACTTTCTGGTTTAAAAGGTGATCTAAACTGTATTCCATCAACTGAGGAAAAGTATATCTCATTTTCCAAAAAGATAAAAGTTGATGAGTATAAATCAAGGAAAACTGGAGAGACTGTTTCATTGTATTTTGAAATAAGATTTATTGATTCATTTAAGTTTCTCCAAACTAGTCTTGCCAATCTTGTTGGAAACTTACAACCAGATGATTTTTACAACACAAAAAAAATATTCAAAGAGAATGTCAACCTCCTCACTAGAAAGGGAGTTTATCCATATGATTATGTTTCATCAATAGAAAAACTAACAGAAACACAATTACCACCTAAGGACCAATTTTATTCAAAACTGAATGATGAAGACATAACAGATGAAGATTATCAACATGCACTCAATGTTTGGAATACTTTTAAATGCCAAACAATCAAAGATTATCACGATCTATATTTGAAGTCCGATGTCCTTCTGCTGGCAGATGTATTTGAAAACTTTCGGAAAACTTGTTTGAAACATTACAATTTGGATCCAGCTCATTATTATACATCTCCTGGTCTGGCTTGGGATGCCTGTTTGAAAGAAACGGGTCAAGAATTAGAATTGCTTCATGATTATATGTTGATGATGTTTGAGAAGGGAATCCGGGGTGGAATAACTCATATATCAAAAAGGTATTCAGAAGCCAATAACAAATACATGAAAGATTACAACCCTGAACAACCTTCAAAATTCATTCAATATCTCGATGCTAATAATCTTTATGGATGGGCAATGTCACAATCACTTCCCACTCATGGATTTAAATGGATGAAAAACTTGACAAAAGAGACACTGATGGATATTCTTGAGAAAACAAATGATAGCATGACAAATCCAATCAAGAAAAAAGGTTACATCTTTGAAGTAGATTTGGAATATCCAAGAAAATTGTGGAAATCACATGATGATTATCCTATTGCTCCCGAGAAGATGAAAGTAAATGGCGTTGAAAAACTTATCAGTCATTTCAAACCGCATAAAAACTATGTTATACATTATCGAAATTTAAGACAATGTCTTGAGATGGGATTAAAAATAACTGCAGTTCACCGAGGGATATCTTTTGATCAGAGTTCTTGGATGGAGCCCTACATCAAAAAAAATACTGAACTCAGAAAAACAGCAGCCAACAGTTTTGAAAAAGACTTTTTCAAATTGATGAATAATTCCGTATTTGGGAAGACAATTGAAAACATAAGGAAAAGACAAAATATAATACTTGTTGATAAGCGAGCAAAAGCTGTAAAATTATCAAGTCGACCAAACTTTGATAGAGCAACAATATTTGATCGCAATCTCATTGCAATTCACATGAAGAAGACTGAGGTGTATTTTAACAAACCAGTGTATGTTGGTCAAGCAATACTGGATCTGTCAAAAACGCTGATGTTCAATTTTCATTATAATTACATACAAAAGAAATGCACACATAAAAATGCCAAGTTGTTGTTTACTGATACTGATTCACTTATGTATGAAATTACCACAGATGATTTTTACAAAGACATATCAGAAGACATAAAATCCAAGTTTGATACTTCTGATTATCCACCAGACCATAAATCTGGGATACTGACAGGAGTGAATAAAAAAGTGATTGGGATATTCAAGGATGAAGTAGCTGGAAAACAAATTACTCACTTTGTTGGTCTTCGCCCAAAGCTTTATAGTTTCAAAGTTGAAGATTCTAATACAACCAAGAAATGTAAAGGAATAAAGAAGAATGTTGTAAAGAAGGGGTTGGATTTTGAGGATTATATTGAATGTTTATTTTCTGGTGAAAAACAAATGAGATCGATGAAAATTATAAGAAGTGAAAATCATGAAATTTACTCAAAAGAAGTAAACAAAGTAGCTTTGAGTAATGAAGATGATAAAAGAAAATTGGGAAAGGACAAAGTAAATACAAAAGCAATTAGATAAATAAATAAATATAAATAATAAATGTCTTATTCAGAAGAAGAAATAAAAAATATAAGGAAATACTTCATAAATACACCAAACCACCAGAGAAGGAAAAGAGTAGAATAGCTAAATGTATGAATTGTCAAAGAGATGATTGTTTTACCATTTGGAAAGGTTACAATCTTTGTGAAAATTGTGGTGTAATAAATGGTAATTTTTTGGGTTATGATAAAAGAGATTATGAACGATTACATTTTCGAAAGAAGAGTATTTATCAAAGAAAGTATCATTATGAAAAAAAGGTTGATAAAGTAAGTAAAAAGTTAAAACTGACTGAAGATGAAAAGTATGAGTTGTACAAAAAACTAATGGTAATAGATGACAACGTCATGGAAATACTAAACAAACAATTTTGTCGAAAGAGAATGATAAGTATTGGATATTTAATAAAAAAAATACTGGAAGAAATGGGAAATAAAAAGTATAAACTGGTTGATCTAAATATTTCTAACAAAACTCTGTCACATTATGAAAAGTGGTGGGAAAGTTATAAGTCACTCAAATAATGCGGCGTAGCCTAAGGGAGGGGGTCATAGGGGGAACCGTAGGTTCCCCTATTATACAACCCCTTGGTGAAAACATCAGTAAATAATCCCAGTTAGATAACCAAGTACTTCAGATTTTAATGGTGAGTTGAATGCATAAACAGATCCTCGTCCAAGTTTGTAGTGTTTCCAAAATTCTCGAAAAGCAAGACTAAATATTAAATGATTGGCTAGTGTTGGTGAGTTTGATCTGCAATTATGTCTGAAGTCTGATAGTCTATAAATAATTTGGTCCAAGTTTAGTTTTTGTGTGAAATACTTTGCGTAGAGAAACTGGTAAACAAGACAAGCTTTAATAAAGTTATCATGGTAAAATTGTGTTTTATAAGTAAGAAAGTAAAAATTCACATAAGCAACAATTCTATTTATCATTTCTATATTTATGTTTATATAGAAATGTAAACTTAATATTTTTTATTGTATCTCTTTGAAAATTTATCTGCTAAAGGAGACTGATCAATTATCATTTCATCTATTAGTTTCATTCGATCAATAAACTCTTGTTTGTTAAACTCATCACCTCTAAGAGCTGAACGCAGTTCAACCAATACTTTCTCATATGTTGTAAATGCAATTTGTGACATTTCAATCTTTTTCTTGTAATTCTTCATTTTTGAAATTGAACTTACAAGAACTCCAGCTCCATTGATAACACCCAGGATTATTGGATTCAATGTTATTCCTCCAGCAATAGTTCCTATCACCACTAATCCTCCTCCAGACAGAGTAAGTGTTTCATCGAGAATTTTATATCGTTTGAAAGATTTCTTAAAACACCAGTATTTCTTGTGATAATGTTTATAGAAATCTTTGAGAGTTTTGATTTCTGTTTCTGATAGTTCATTATCAATGTGATTAAATTCAAATATATCCTTCATATTTTTTATTATTTGGATATATTAAGCGGCGTAGCCAAGGGAGGGGGTCATAGGGGGAACCGTAGGTTCCCCTATTTATAGTATATAAGATCCGTTTATCTTTTCTTGTAACATTACTTTGTGATATTGCTCAGAGTCAAAGTCATAAAAATTAGGAGAAAACATAATTTTATTCAAAACTCCTTCTTCAGTTGTAAAGTTAAAATATTGACCAATTGTGTAATTAGCGTTATCTAACGTTAATGTTGAGCTATAGTTACTTAATTTAAATTTTATAACAATTGTATCAACATTCTGTGTCAACCATAAAACAATTTTTTTTCCATTAAAACCATGAGGTAAAGAAAAAGATTTTCTAAGACTATTTGAAATTAAAGTTACATAACCAGCAGCTTTAGCAAAGGTTAAACTTAACAAAGTTCGATTATCTTGTGAATTTTTTTTAACTAAAGCAAAATCTTTATTAGTCCAAAGATAAAAAACTATACACAAAGTTAAATTTCTAAAATTAGCAGAGGGAGTAAAGGTAATAGTATAATTATTAATATTTAATCCATCTTTTCTGATATCGACTAAGTGTTTATTGGGTATGGTAATATTTGGATGAATAGAATTTATAACAACACCAGATGATGTCTTATTTAATCCATAAATATCTGCATCAGTAAAATCACAAAATTCTTCAAAATATTGTCTATAAACATAGTTTGTGGTAAAATGATATAAATCTTTTACCATTGCAACTGTTGCAGCACTGGTGATATCGTTTTTGTCGAGAGCAATGTTTAATATTCTTTTGTTATTTGCGTTAATGTCAACATTGTACTTTACTTCTGTTGGTTTGATGTCAAATGCTGTATGATAATCATAAACTTTATCTGAATCGATATTGCTAACTTTGCTCATAATACCATAAGCAATAATGTAAACTCCAGAAAACTGAATTGGATAGACAGACAAATCATTTCCATTCTGTGGAATATTAACCAAAATGTGAATAAAAAACCTATTACCAGTTGTCAACTTCTTAAAATTAATTATGACTCTATGGTAATACATAGATTGAGTTTGACTTTTTGAATCGATGAATTGATGTTGAAGCTTTTTTACACTGACATTATCAAGCTTGAGGCCTTGTGATGTATTGTCGTCAACACTTATCTGGGTTTTATGCCAAAGTTGATAATCAGTATTAAGTATTTCCAAACAAAGAGTATAGTCAGCTCCCCCAACTAATCTGTAAAAATTGAGACCCATCTTATACTTATATCCACCTTGAAAATTTTTCAATATAGTTGTATAAAGAACTTTATGATTATAGTCGTGAAAGTTTCCTTTTTTGGTTGATAAGTCTGCTATCTTTTTTGGAATAAAACTAGTTCTAGTATCTATTTCATCTGACCATTGAGTTGGACTTGACATCAAATAAGCAAACTGATCTTTGTAATGACTTGGTTGAATTTGAGATTGGTGCAGATGGTCATCAATATACTTTTTATTTGCTGCATCACTATCTGAAGCGGGATCTTCAAGATTAACTATTTTATGCCCACTCAAGTTTAAATTTCCCGTCATTGAGACACTCCCATCTTTTTTTATGAAAGGACTAAGATCTTGAGGATTAGTTGATTTATCATCCACATACTTTTTGGTTGCAGCATCTGTTACATTTGTTGGTGCTTGTAAGTTGGTTATTTTTTTATTATTCATGTTCATATGATTAGTCATTATATTTGATCCATCAACGTGGAGATAAGCTAAATCACCATAAGCTAATGGTATTGGTTGTTTGGAACCAGTTGGATTTGGAATATTGTAAATTCGATTGTTATTCATGTTTAAATTTCCAGTCATTACTCTTGTTCCATCTAATTTTAAAAAGACACTACCATCGACTTTTGAGTCGTCCACATATTTCTTATTTGCAGCATCATCATTGTCTGTTGGTGTTTTGAGTTTTGTAATGGAGTATTGACTTTTCATGTCAATATTTGAATCTACTGTTATTAATGAAGTTTTACCACCACCAGAATGGGTATCAACATACTTTTTGGATGCTGCATCTTTATCATCTGTTGGATTACCAACATTTGTTAGTTTTTTTCCAACCATATCATAATTTCCATCTGAAGTGAGATTAAAACCAACACCTGGAGCTCCTTGAAGTCCCTTGGCAAATGGATGTTGATTAGAAGAATGTTCGTTAAATATTCCCATCTTATTTATTTGTTTATATAATCAGTAAAGTTTTTTGAAATACGCTTCTTTGGCTTGTCAACATAAAGAAATGAGAATGGTTTTTTAGTTGCAGCTTTATATATAACTTTATCAACTCCCAATTCAGATGATATTCTGTTGGCTTCCCTGGATGATGGAAATTCGTATAAACAGTAATGAGAACAATTAAGTCGAATATCTTTTGGAGTTTTGTAAAATGATTGACTTAGATAAATCACTGAGCAATTCTTATGTCGACCTTGAATGAAATAATCTATTATTTGTCTCTGGTTTTTATCACACACATAATCATCAAATATCACAAGTTTTTGATTGTCTTCATAATCCATTTTTGAAACTGGAGTTATTTCATCATTACTCACATTAAGTATTTCATAACCGATTTTATGCGACATTTCCCTCATTTTTTGCATCAATCTCTTGTACTTACCCTGCTCCAAATTTCGAGCATAAAGATAAATCTCATCATAATACAACAACGGTTTCATTAACATATGATAAAGTAAATTAGTTTTACCACTTCCACTATTTCCGCAAATAAGCATTCGAAATGTATCTGATGGCATGAAAGGAAAAAGCTGTTTGAATTTTTTATCGCTGTTATCATTGCTATCATAATTTGGTATCTCCATTTATATAATTATTATATAAAGGGGAACCTACGGTTCCCCCTTTTACCCCCTCCCTTGGCTACGCTGCATTAGTCTAATAATAAATATAAATGGATATTGAGAAATTAAAAAAATTTGCCAAAAATAAGATTGAAGCTGACGATCTTACAAAACAGGTGAGACGACAAATAAAAGAAACTACTTGGGCAAAACAGAATATGAGAGAAGGATTTAGTGAAACATTTAAACCACTGATTTCTCAGTTTGAAAAACCTGAAGATCCCAAACAAAAAAATATTTTCACTCAAAACCAAGAAATGCTGCGAAATCAGTTGGCTCTTACAGAAGGTCTCAAAGCCAATCAAAAAGCTATTACAGATGGATTTAATCAGTTTGAGAGATTAGCTGATATGAAAGAGTTGCCAGGAGTAGAATATGAAGAAGATGAAGAAGATGAAGAAGATGAAGAACCAAAAATAGATCATAGTTTAGACCTAGAAAAAAATTTTAATGAGGGTGATCTTGATGTATTAAATGAATATGGATATACAAGACCAAATGATTTTTATAAATATAATAAAGAAGATTTAGAAAAAGATTTAGAAGTTTTAAACGGACGTATGAAATCATTAAATAGTCAGATTAATGGAAGAAAAAATAAAAAAAATCCAAGTCAAGATTATATAAATGAAACTTCTATAAAAGAAAAACAAAAAGAATCACTAATGAAATATAAAGATATAATGAAAGATTATTTTAAATCACTTGAATATAAAATAGGGCAGGGTATTTACTTCTCTCCCCAAGAACTACTAAATAGATTTGAATTACTCGGTGGATCACTTGCCGCAGGAAACAATGGTGTACTGCATGAATACATTCAAATAGCTCATCGACTCCGAGATCTCGGAATTATTAAAAATAAACAACTTAATGCACTTCTGAGAAAAATTATATAAATATAATATAAATGAATGAAAGCGCTATTCATATTTCATCTGTCAAACGAGAAAAAATAGGAACAAATAAACCCCATGATTTTTTGGTAAAATTTAATCCTCCCCTTAAACTTGATCCAGAATTACAGCATTTTCTTGCATTGGACAGACTGTCAATGACTTACTCTTGGTACAACATCAGAAGTAGTTATGGAAACAATAAAATCAAATACACACATGATGGGTCAACATGGAATACTATTACCTTTACAGATGGAATGTATTCCTACTCAGACATTAATGATTATATTCATCAGTTCATGGAACAGAAGTCGCATCACACAACAGACTCCAAAGGAGTAAAGAATTACTCAATAAATCTGTCTTTCATTCTCTCCACCTATCGAGTGTTGCTTTCACTTGAGGGAGATTATCAAGTTGATCTAAGAGGAACAGATTTTGGAGACCTCATCGGATTTGAAAAGAAACTCATTACTAAAACAGAATATGGAACACGACTCCCAAATATTACAAAATCGATTGACTCATTAAACATAAACACAACTGCAATAAAAGAATCTGTTGTAAATGGAGTAAATACAAACACAATTGCTGTTATTCCAACTGACAATCTTACGAGGTCATATCCATTCACTTTTGAACCAAGGAGGACACTTTACTGTCCTGTAAGTTCTAATACTATTTCTGAAATGAGAATAACAGTAAATGATTCACTTGGTCATCCTATTGATCTCAACGGTATTGATTGGTTTATGACGCTACTTCTTCGTCATACTGATAATGTTAATATAAATATATAAATAAAATGATGCGACAATCAGAGTTTAAAAAAAAATATGATCCTGTTATGGGAAAGTATACAAGAAAACATATATATGGAGAAGGAATAATGGATTCATTAAAATCTTTTCTTGGTAAAAAACCGACTAAAAAAAATGTAACATTTGCTCAACCTCCCCCCAAACCAGCCCCCACTACAACTAAAAAGGCTGGTGATAAAATAGTAAAAATGCTTTCTGGTAAAAAAAATAATCAGCAATCTCCAACGACACAGCAAGAAATCAATAATAAAGTACTTCAAATTTTATCTGGATCTGGAAGAAAAAAATAATATAATTAATAAAATAAAATGAAGTCTTTTAGAAACCCAAAATATCTTGAAAGATATGAAGATGTTGTTTTTAATCTTGAACAAGCCTTGAATGTGGCGCCAGCAGATAACACCCACCAAAACAAAACAGGTTATAGATTTGTTGCTGATAACACAAGTGAGGCTACTCCATTTGATTGGTATAATGCAAGATTTTCAGTAGATTTTAAAGTTGATCAACTGGCAGATCATGCTAATATCGATGCAGATGGAGATAATATGGGAATTGTAAATGGTTCTAGTTCTCTCATCGAAAAGTTAACTATCATGGCAAATGGACGAGATGTTTATAGTTGTAATTACGCAAATCATGTTGTCAATATTAAGAATTTGCTAGAGTATAATCCCTCCTATGTTGAGAGTGTGGCAACAAATGAATTTTATTATCTTGACACAACACGTCATGCTGAAAGAAGTAAATTCACAAAAAGGCAAGTAACTCACAGACGGAATGTAGCTAATAACGCTGATGATGCAGGAGAAATGTTAGATGATGTTGTAGCTAATTACAAAAAAGGTTTTGCCCTGAGAAAAGCTTTACTGGGTGACTCAGCAACAGTGCGATGTGAAATTCCTCTGAACAGATACTCATTTTTTGAATCTCTTGAGGATAAGCTACTTCCAAATACAAAAATTGAGTTAAATATTGAAATAGAAACGGATAACAATCTCATCTGGAGAACTGGAGGAAATGCATGCAGAGTTATTTTAACAAGACTGCAACTATTTGTTCCAAGGTTAACATTCAACTCAGAAGGACAAAAAATCTACCTCGAAAAGTACCTAAAACCTTACAAATGGACTTATTTAAATGAAGTAGTTGAAAGATCAAATAATAGTCAACAACAAACAGGACATTTTAGAATTACAAATGGTATTTCAAAACCACGCCATGTATTTGTTTGGGTAATTAACACAGCCAATGTTAACGTTCAAACAGCAAATCCATTTTTATACAACACTTTTAGTTTACCAAACAATGCTAATATTTCAAACTGCTATCTCGAAGTTGGAAATGGAAATGAATACCCTGATATTCACTTTAAACCAACCACAGATCCATCAAGAGTTTTCAGAGAAGTAATGAGCTATGTTTATGCTAATAATGACTTTCCAGGAGGAACTCTTCTCAATAGATCGAATTTTGAGTCTCTTTTCCCATTTGTTTACTTTGACCTCACAAAACAAAAAATGGATATAAAAGATGGAGCTACAAAATTATCTTTTCATTATGATCTAAGTGCTAATCCAAATCTTGATTATAATATTTACGCTCTTGTACTACATGAGAAAGAAGCAGAATTAGAACAGAAAAGTGGAAAACTACTTATTAGAGCGTAGGGGAACCTACGGTTCCCCCTCCCTTGGCTACGCCGAATAGATATAATTAATATAATATATTATATAAAATGACAACTTATATTGAATATGGGGTAAAGCTTTCAGATGGGCAAAAGACAAAACTGTTAAGCGCAATTAAAAAAAGATCACCACTAACACTTCGATTAAAACATTCTCAACTTCAAGGATCAGATGAGCTAATGTTGACCCAAAGACAGATTTCAAAGATACAAAAATCATTGGCAAATGGAAAAGGATCAGATATAAAAATAAGTAAAACACAGATTATTAGATCAGTAAAAAGTGGAGGAAACTTATTCACTAGTTTGATAAGTCTTGGAACAAAACTTCTTCCTTATGCAGTAAAGGGAGTTTCAAAAGTTGCTCCTGCAATTGCTACTGGAGCTGCAACTGCACTGGGAGAAATAGGATTAAAAAAATTATTTGGAAAGGGGATAAAAATTCCAAAAGAGTTTTTCCCATTTTTACCTTATATTGAAAAAGAGTTAACCAAAAGACAAATAGACCAGATTAACAAAGTTTCAAAAACAGGAGGACGACTTGTTATTAAACCAACTAAAACCCAAATAGAAGGGGGATTCCTGGGAACACTTGCTTCTATTGGAATTCCAATGGCACTTAGTCTGCTTCCAAAGCTGTTTGGTTCTGGTTTACAAGTTGATAGTAGACCATCTAGTAATACGAGAAGTGTTTATGTTCTAACCACACAAGGAGAAGGTTACTATCCACCTCCCTTTTATGGAAGTTGGGGAAACCCAATAGGAAAAAACAAAAAAAAACAGCCCATTCAACCCAATTCCCATAATAGGCTCCATTTTTTAATCAAACCATTATCCAACTTTGACTTGATGGAATGGATAAAAAAACTCAAAATAAAATATTTAAGAGGTATTTACAGTCGAGACCGCCTTCCAAATAAGATTAAAAAAGAATGCGGAATAATCAATCTTGATGATATTCAAGGACCTGGCACTCATTGGGTTTGTTACAGAAACTTGGATTCAGTCGTTGAGTATTTTGATCCATTTGGCCTAAGAATGCCAAATGAGGCTTTGAAGTATTTTAATACTTCTGGAAAACAAATTGTTTATTCAATGGACGAAATACAAAATCGCAACACTGTTTTCTGTGGTTACTGGTGTCTTTACTATTTGTTTGAGAGACAAAATGGAAAAAATATTTTAGATGTAATACATAATCCTCATTTTGATAATGATAATAGTGATTTTATAAAAGAATATTTTGGAGGATAAAGATTAAATATAAAAATTTATATTTAATCATATTCTTGTTCTAAACTTTTACCTGCTTCTTCTAACTCACCTAAAAAATCTTCTATTTTATCAATTATTTCTTCAATTTTAACTTTAAAATTATTAAATGCTTCATAATCATATCCTGTACAATTTTTAGTTATTCCATATTGATATACTAAAAATTTTTTACAAAATTTTAAATCTTCCAAATTTTTATCAATTATCTCTTCCATAAAATAAAATATATTTAACATTTATTTAATGTTTATATTATTCTTCATCCACTGGTGAATCCTTCAACTTTTTGACCTTCTCAACTTTTTGTTCCAATTCTTTAACAGTATCAACTATGGAATCAAATTTTGAGTAAATATCAATAAGTCTAAAAAGTTTCTTCTTTCTATCAGAACTCTTTATTTTCAACCAAGAATAATCTCCTCTTCTTATTTTTTCCCACATATCACATTCACCACCCATTAACACTCTAGAAAGATCATCATTTTTATTTCTAAGAATCTCTAACTCAGCAATTATTTTTGTCCTTACTTCTTTCTCAAAATCTTTGAGTGTTTTAACATCCATATTTTTCTCTATTTCTGAAAAGAATTTGGCTTCCATTTATTATAAGTTTATACTAAACTTCCCCTCATAACTTGTCTAAGATCATTTGATTTCAAAGTTAACTCCACGATCAACTCAAATATTTTTATAAACCGATTATCATTCTCCAATCTTGAAATATTGGCATATTCATAACTCTCATTTAACTTATTATAAATCTTCTCAAGTTCACTTTTTACAAAATTAGCCCTTGCTGACATTTTATCTAAACATTATATTAAATGAAAGAATCATATTGTATTAAAGATAAAAGAGTAACACCTTGCACTGAGCCAAGTGGTTACCAGAAAGATAAAAGAGGAAGGAGGCAATTTTATTGTCATTGCGCAGTTTGTGGAATCAAAAAAGTCAGATATGTAAAACAGGGGACAACCACCCAAACTGGAGCTGGCGGGCAAAAAAAGAAAAAAACCACCAAAAGAAAGTCAAAAAACTAGTAAGCCCGTCTGAGAAGGCGGGCAAACAAACTGGAGGTGGAATTGGGCCAATGACTGTTGTTAAAAAAGCACCAGAAATTGCAATGTCCACTACACAAGAATTAATTCCATCTTTAAAACCAGTTTATACCCGATATAAATCCGGAGATATATTTAAATCAGCTTTTGGTTCTGACCATGGTATTACTTCTAGTAAATTTTGGAGAAGACCAACAGCTGCTGAAGAGGCTAAGATGGGAATAATAAAAAAAGGTAGCAATCCTGAGTTATTTTTCAAATTTGAAAAACCTTCAAAAAGAATGAAAAAGACAAGATTTTTTGAAAACAACCCAGAAGCTCTGGAGCAGATGAATAACATTATTTCATCCAACCCTGACACATGGCCACAGATATTAAGAGCACAGTATAGAATTCTTGTTGATGATCACTTTTGGGAAAACAATCCTCTCCTTAGTTTTGGAACTGGAGTTGATATTCATAAAGCCATTTTGAAAGTCGCTCCACGTAAAGGATTTACACTTCCTGGTCATAAGTATACAGGGCCTGGTAATCCACTAGAATCTCAATTAAAATATGATCCTCAGACTGGAGAGATACTAGAAATCTATGAACAGCCAACTGGACGAACAGATTCCGTAAGTATGCAACACGATGTTGATTACTCTGTCTGTGGTAACAAACCAAAAAATGAACAAGTACAATGTAAAAATGAAGCTGACAGAAAAATGATAAAAGCATTAGATGCAATTCCTTGGAAACAGAGGCAATGGGGGCATACTTTGGCAAGAACAATGATTAATACAAAACAGAAACTTGGTCTTGGTCTTCAAAAAAACGTGCGCCGGCGTTGAGTAGTGATTGGTCTCAACAATTAGACGATGAACTTCACAAACCAATCACAAGAAACTTTCAAAAGAGAAAAGTAATCTCAAACGCCCGTGATGAAATCTGGGCTGCTGATTTGGTAGAAATTCAAAAGTTTAGTAAATGGAACAAGGGAATAAAATATTTGTTGATGGTTATTGATGTGTTTAGTAAGTATGGTTGGATAAGGGGATTGAAAGATAAGAAAACTGAAACTGTTAGTAAAGCATTTGATGATATATTTAAAAGTAAACGTAAACCAAAGATGTTGTGGACTGATAAAGGTTCTGAGTTTATAAGCAAACATTTCAAAGATTTTCTGAAAAAGAAAGGAATTAAACTGTATCACACTGAAAATGAAGAGAAATCTAGTATTGTTGAGAGATGGAATAAAACAATGAAAAACAAAATGTGGAAGATGTTTACTGTGAATAACAATACTGTTTACTTTGATAAGTTGGATAAACTGGTTAATGATTACAATAATAAGTTTCATTCCAGTATTAAAATGTCACCTGTTGAAGCAAGTAAAAAGAAGAATGAGAAAAAAGTTTGGTTTAATTTGTATGGTTATTTGATTTACTTGAAACCTGGCAAACCAAAGTTTAAGATTGGAGACCATGTAAGAATTTCAAAGTATAAGAGAAAGACATTTGATAAAGGTTACACACCAAACTGGACTGAGGAAATATTTATGATTGATAAAATTAACCCAACAAAGCCTGTTACTTATTCTATTGTTGATCTGATGGGGGAACCCGTAGGAAACCAACAGATCTGTTTTTAGTCTGCAACAGATCTGTTGAAACATCTGCAGCAGATCTGCAGATAGTCTACAGATGATCTGCAGAATGTCTGCAGAATATCTGCAAAATGTCTGCAGAATGTCTGCAGAACTGATCTGCAATTTGTACAGACGTTCTGCAGACGATCTGCTGATTGTCTGCAGAATATCTGCAAAATGTCTGCAGAATGTCTGCAGAACTGATCTGCAATTTGTACAGACGTTCTGCAGACGATCTGCTGATTGTCTGCAGAATATCTGCAAAATGTCTGCCGAATGTCTGCAGAACTCATCTGCAATTTGTACAGACGTTCTGCAGACGAAGGAGGTATAAATAGCAAGCATAATAACAGACGTACTGCACCAATCAAACACCTTTTATTTTTACCGTAAATACATAAAATATTCTCTCAAATTGCGCCGAAAAAGCTTAGGATAGCCGTTAACTACAACTGAAAACCTGTAACAGTTACTTTAGTAATAAAACAATGCATTAACCACAAAATTAAAACGAGAGAACATTGAGAAGTCCCAGCTCACGGGTCATGAGAAGCAAAAGCAAAACTAAATCACAACAGTCTGACCTGTAAACACACGGTCACAGTCACTCGCTTAAATTTCTTAAATGAATAACACATCAAAATGCTGACATTGAAATAATCGAGCTCAATAACAAAGAAGGATTTTTGTCGGCAGCTATAAGAGATCGAGCAAACACAACTGTTCGATCATATGCGTGCAGTTCGGACGCGACGGTTTGGTTTGTAACACGCGCCGCTATACTTCAAGTCGCTCACCTCTTCGTTTCTCCAAGATCCACGATGAGTTGCATTTCTTTATGAATGGATCAATCCATTTGTGGTTCAGGTTTTGCTATGTTCCAGGTGATACTAAACGAACATACATAACGTGGGCAAATAATCTTTGATCACTGCTCTTGCAACGTAATGTTTCCTACGCAAGCTTCGTCTGTTTCCCATTCATTAAGAGTCGCTTGAGGCACAGTTGATTTTTAACCAATGCTTTTTCCATCTTCGCTCTATCTTCGCTCATCCAAACTGGATGCAAATAACTTGCTTAACTAGCGAGAAAACGATTGAACATTTCATTCCAGCAGAAAAACGGTCGCGAGGAAGATGAGTAATAGGATCTTCTAGTAAAATGTGGACCAATTAGATTAGGTCTGGAATGTCTCCAGGGAATTTACCCGATCGCGTATCAGTCACGGAAGGTCTACAAAGAATAAATATTTGAGATTTATTTTGAATTTACATGAATTTAAAACTCCACGTCTGTAAGACTTTATTTTGAGTTAAATTTAACTGTAATCAACGATGAAGTACATGGCTTTCGTTTAATGGTGCTGTGTAAAACTGGTAAGTACTCAGTCATGTTTTAAGAACTGATTTACCGGCAGCATTCTTGAATGTACTTTGAAAAGCTACATAAGTCTTGAGAGTGAATAAAATAAAATGAAAGTAAGGCACTTTTCCGACGCTTTTTATAATAATTGGATGATTTAGCTTATGTTTAAATTTATCGACAAAGTAGCGGATGGACCCGACCGAAGAGTCTTAGTTGTCTAATTTCGAATTGATAAACACACACGCTAAATTAATTAAGACGGCTTGCAGACTCTGCAGACTTTACAGATCATGTGCAGATCTGTTTTTCATCTGTTTCTCGTCTGCAGGAAAACATCTTTGCAGACGATGAAGGCATTGCGTCTGCTACAGACTGACAACAGACTTTACAGACGATAAAATAGTCTGCAGCTAGTCTGTTTTTCGTAAAACAGATCTGTTGCAGATCTGCTGCAGATCTGTTGGTTTCCTACGGGAACAATAAAAGGATCTTTTTATAAACAAGAATTACAAAAAGCAAAACAGCAAACTTTTAGAATAGAAAAAGTTATCAGACGAGATAACAAGAAAAAATAGCATTAGTAAAATGGAGTGGATATCCTGATAAGTTTAACTCATGGGTGAATTTTAAGGATCTGGTTGATTTTTAATACAAAATTTGTATTAAAAATATCATGTTTCTTCCTCCTCTTCATAAATAACAAGCTCTTCAATATTGACATTATCAACAGTCTCACTATCACTCTCACTATCACTCTCTTCTTTGATTGTCAATAAAGATTCTCTTGGTTTCAATGGTTTAACATAACACTCATGAACTTTTATTTGTAAAGATGTGACAGACTTGCTCATGAATATTCCTTCTACTATCAATGCCATTTTGACATTGCAATACTGATTGATATATTTAAGAGGATTCAAAGCTTTTTTCGCCTTGCCATTGAAAAGAGAAAGTATTTTCTTTGACTTCTCAGAGTAAATAAGTTTTGCATAAAGAACTGGCGCAGATGATTCATCTACTTTTGTTTTCTTTTTCCCTTTTTTATCAGTATATTCAACCTGTTTGTAATAAAAAGGTGAAGACAGGGATGATGCCATGTCAGGTCCATATTCACTTTCAAGATGTTTGCAACACATTTCCCTGAGATTATTTAGGGTGTCAAAAAATTCTTTTTCCTTTTCATTTGGTTCACTATCTTTGCTCCAGAGACAAACCGGAATACTATAACCAACTAACTTTCCTGTTTCTTGGTTCTTCTTTTCACTTACTCCAAAAGAGAAAAGAAGTGGAGTTTCAATTACCAAAGCTCCTTTCTTTCCATTTGGGTATTTGACTTCAATTGGAATTCGTTTGTATTTGATTTTGCTGTTATTTACTTTGAATTCTTTGGCTTCATTGAAAATAATATTTTCTGGTGTTAAATGATCGTAACTTGACAACTGCATTTTTATTTTTAAAATTATTTCTTTAAATTTTTTTTAAAGTAAATATTCTTTTTTGCCACTATATAAAGAATTATCTAAAACAACACTATAATATTCATTTTGCCTTTTATCTTTTACTTCTTTTTTATTAGAAGGATTATGTAAAAATAAACCTATAATTCCATATTTATCTTCTTCTTCATCTTTTTCATTAGAAGGATTATATAAAGATATCATTCCATCTTCTTCATCTTCTTCATCAGTATAATTTTTATTACAAATAGATCTTTTACGTAAAAAATCATATTGGTAGTTAATATTATAATAATCATCATCAGTACCATTGGGCGACCTTAATGGAAAAATAAAAGTTCTTTCTTTATGTATTTCATTATTATCAAATTTACAAAAAATCTCCTTTAATATTTTTGTCAAAGGCTCTAATTCCTCCTTGATCTTATCAAATATTTTCCCTTTTGTTTTATTCAACCCATTTACCAAGATGCAATGTATAATTAGATTCACCTTCATTTCATGATAACTCATTTTTCTATTGTCAAAATTTAGATCTTTTAATGTATCCAATTTTATAATAAAATTACTATCATCCATTAGTGTGTTTTTAATACTCCTAAACAACCTTTCTATAAATATTTTACTATCATTATTTAGTTTTAGGTAGTCAAAATAAAAACAAAACAAAAAATTATCAACGTTTTGTATAAAGGCAATATTGGGGTCAATTGTTTCATCTCTAACATAATGAAAAAAGAAATAGTAACCCATTTTTATTATTGTTTATATAAATTTTTAAATCAAAATTAACTTCACTCTCCTTTTAGAGTAGTTATAAGGGGATGACTTATTCCTGAAATCCACCCCTGTTTATTTCCTGTCATTTCCGCGAGCCCGCAGGGCGAGCATTAAATTTGTCAAATTTCCACAATTTACAAAATTTACAGAATTTAACAAGTTTTTTAATTTTTTAATTTTTTCATTTTTTAGGTAAAAATTTTAAGATTTTTGAAAAAAAATCCTGTTTATTTTCTGTCATTTTTGAACTAAGTGGTTTTTTGACAGAGCTAATCAGGAAATGACAGGAAATAAACAGGGGTGGATTTCAGGAATAAGGCATCCCCTTATAACTACTAGCGCGGCAGTCATCCATTATCCTGGGTGGGGAGGGTCAAAGTCTTGATACCAAAGACACACTTAGCATAGGACGAGTAGACACCCCGTGAAGCCATGTTTTCATAAATTCAGTCAGATACAAATATATGTATGAATTTTTTAAGAATAAAATTCACAAATTGCATGGAACTATACTCAGAACACTTGAAATTCTTCCATCGTTGAATTTCGCAGGGCCAGTGTGGTAAACAGTGTTCTTTGTTTTCCTATCTTGCAGTTCTGTTTCATGCAGACATGGTTTTTTTTAAAATATCAAACAATTTTAGGACAAATGAGGACTTAGCGGAACTTTAATTATGCAAGCAAATAAAATATAATTTTAAGATGTAGCTCGTGCTGTATTAGTCGCTCGAATGAAAGACGAAGTTCAAATTAACAAAAAGCTGTGGCTATATGACCGGTAATTGGTCAAGGTTTTCATAACACTAAATAATCGGCAGTCCTAGTATATTTGACAAATGGAAATAATCCAGCTAATTTAAACTATCATATGTAAAGTCAAGCGATCCTGAAATGCTTTAAAGATCTCAGGTGTAGCGTTTGGTTTACGTTGCGCTCAGAAAACGAAACTATGTTTTGCGACGCTAATAGAACTTTTTTTCAGGTCGACTGCCAGTCAAGGCCAAACACTAAATGACCAAACTATTATATGTCGAGATCCTGATCAAACCAGCCGGTTTTGCAAATTAATCATAAATTGGTGCATCAAGAGGGAAAAATCGGTTAAAATTTCCCACCTGGAGAAGGAAAAATCATGAAATTATAGTCACGAATTCAACATCAAAAGACTCGCGCCCAACAAAAACATGATGTAGAAATCCCACAATCGGCTGGTTCAGGATCTCGACATAATATGATAGTTTGGATTAGCTGGATTTTTTTGATTTGTGAAATTTACTGAGAATATAGGAGTGCCAGTCATTTAGTGTTTTGAAAACCTTGAGCGGGAGTCGACCTCAAAAAAGTTCTAAGTTTCACAGAACATGGTTTCATTTTCTGAGCCCAGCGTAAACCAAATGCTAAAATTGAGATCTATAAAGAGTTTCAGAAGTCGATTGACTTTTCCTAATCGACTTGTGTTGGCTGGATTTTTCGCTTTGTGAAATTTACAGAAAAGACAGGACTGCCGGTCATTTAGTGTTTTGGAAAACCTTGACCGGTTTTCGGCATAGCCACAGCGTTACCCGCTCATCAACAAATTAAAACTATTGGGTGTGGATATATCAACCTGAAAAATGTTGGGAAAGGTAATATTTTGAGGTTATTTTTCCCAAAATAGGTGTGCAGATAATTTAAGACCATATAAATCGAGCCGGAGATTATTCTTCATCGGAGTAACGTTTAACGCGGACGCCTTTTCAAGTTTAAGTGATATTTTCCTAATACGAGGATCCGCAAGTGATATTTTTTTGCGATCAGCATGATTTCTTAGTTGCTAAGGACGCTTCGTCTGGAAGAGTGACCGAAGAATTTCCTGCTGTGGGAATTTAATTAGCAAGTTAATTCCTGGCCAATCATAAAATAATTGTAATGCGATGAAGTGTTAACCTTGTCATATGCTGCTATTATTAAAAATGCCGACAAGATTGATGATCAGAACGGATGTTTTAAAAATTGTGACAGATCGTGCCATGCTTATAAACCTAGAACGACCCAAATAAGAATGGGACACCTTCATTATTAACTCTTAAATAAAGCTAAATCATCAAATTATGCTCGAGGTTTTGCGTCCCAGATCATTCAGTACGCCAGCTTTCTGTGCGGTATAAAAGGAACTCACGCGCGGCAAGCAGTGATCCGGGCGGCAATAAGAATTATCTTTTAAGAAAATGTTTTTTCCCTTTCAAACTGCAGTGCCTAATACTGAGCGATACTTTGCCCATGGCGACCAGGCTATTCGCTTTTTTTTTTATCGTAATAATATCTTCAGTCACGGGGTGATGGTTTTTACACGACGTTCAATGTCAATTGAGCCCGCTCTTTCGGCGTGCGGTTGCCCGTACTGTTTGTACACAAAGTCAACACCGTCCGCAACGGGTCGCAACGAAGAGCTAATAAGTAGCTCGAAAGGTATTGTATAAGTTTAAGTATAACCCATTCTACAATGGAATTAATTGGATTTTTCTCTATATGGTATGAGTTGGGTAGATGGCCCCAGATTCGAAAATATGTAGTACGAATTTCAGCCACAATAGTTTGCCAGAAGATTCCGGAGAGAATGGGAGCCGTGAGCGATGGTGGTGCAGACGGTACAGTCCTTCTCTGCACCGGGTATTTTCCCCATCGCTTGATGCAGAAAAGAATTGGTATGCGTCGAATGAAAGATTACGTTGTGGAAAGCCGTCCGTGTTCTGTTGCACCGATGCAGCGAAAGTGTTTAGCAACGAATTTAAGCAGCTCCCTTGTAATGATGTCTTCAGGCAAGATGGCGCTCCTGCTCCAATGAGTTGGTTTTCCGCCGATGGCCGGCGGTGCGAGTTCGTTTATGTCTGTCCGTTATTTGGTCTGATGCTTGGTATCCTGCGACAGAAGTTCCTCCGGCAAGTCCCATTTATCCTTAAAGGACAAACAAATTTCAAGAGGTGGTCGAGTGGATAAACTTATTTGGTTTGGCGCCAAAATCCAATAGCCCGCGAATTAGCCCGCCAACTATTGCGTCAAAAAGCCCGCCAGTGGTTGAGGAAAAGGGTTTTCATGCAGCATTTTCTAAGCTAATCTCAGAGGAATCCTGGAACAAACGACTAGAAGATATGAGAGTTCCAGATTGGGAGTATCTCCTCTTAAAACTAAGGGCACGTATTTCGGATCGTGGATGGCAGGACTTGACGAACCTAACACAGTTAGGAAGGACAGGGGTATGTTGAAGAGTCAAACATTGTTTCCGTGTTTTCTGGCCTGATGTGTTTTTGTAACTCTACTTGTCCCATTTAGGTGATGAAATTGGAAAAAATACTTTTTGAAATGTATATTTTTGTCTGACCTATCTGAAAACAACTCTTAGCAAGAGGTCCTAGTTGCAATTATTATTTTTTATTATTAATATGTTTGAACTCTTTCCCTATTATTTAACCCTTTCACTCCTGAGCCACTCAACTAGCTTAAAACACCTTTTTCGGCAAAATCTCCAGGGGCGGATGGGTTAAGTAAACTTAAGAGGAATTTAGGAACTCTTTTCAATTTCAAAGTCTTGAAATTTTGAGATGTTGTTGAATGTCTTCAAATTTCCAAAATCAACAGAAAAAGAGAGATGAGTCGATAATACCAATCAAGAACAACATGGTGGCACTGAGGAAGGGCATTTTTGATGTCACAAGATGTTTAGTTGGTTTGGAGAAACTTCCTCCTGATGTGCTAGGTTTTGAGGTGGACATTAAAAAGGTCATCAATTGGGCAATCAGGTACGTGTAACTTCATGGTCCCGTCCCTGATTTGGTGACCTTTAATCTGAAGCTTGATGGGCGCCCTTTCTGTGGTATGTGCTAGCTAAGGTTCATGTTAAATTGCATTTACACAGAGCAACTAGGCTATTAACATTGTGGAGGAAAATGGCAGCTGAAGTGCAAGCTTACCATACCTCAAAACTAGACCCTGTAAGGTTTTGAATAAAACCTTTTTTTTATACTGGAAGTTTAATTTACTTTTTCACCACAATACCCTACTTTGGATTCATTTTTCTCGCTGGCGTACTTGTATTTTTTCATATCAATTTGGTAGTTGTATTCCCCTAAACCCTAGTGTAATGTTTATCTTTGCTTTTGATCTTTGCCTCAAATAATTTTCTTGGTACACATCCTTCATACAGGAAAAGACCAAGTGACAATGGGCATGACTCCATTAGATGCTGACCATCGCTCTTCCCAAAGTGCAAAGTCAGTGTACCCACTTGCAATAGCAAATTGCAGAGAAAAGAGGTCAGTATTCCACTAAATTGTTTGTGGACATAATATTCCCTCTGTATGGAGCACAATATTATTTTACTCTTTTTCCCCAGGTGAATCCCTTTTTTTTTCTTTTCACAGTCACTCTGTATTCTCAATTTTCTTGATTTTGAAATATCTGATGGCTAATAATGTGTTTTGTTACATGAAAGGAGGATCTGAAGAAACTTTTTGCGAATATAAACAAGCAAAAAGAGGAATTAAAGAAAAATGGTATTTTTTGTTGATGGAAAACACTACCGTGTCCGTTTCAAGGGTAACATATAATTTTAATTTAAAAAAAAGGAAAGTTTCTTTATTCATCTGCATATGAATTCTTTGAATCTATTTCTGAGTAGGTATTTTGATAATACCATGATATTCTAAGACTCCTAAGTGCAGATTGTGAAATGCAACAGAGCACTAGGTGTGTCGCCCGTGTATCTGTGAGTTAGAAATTCATGGTATTACGTGACTCACCTGCAAGCTTTATCTAATTTAAGTGAGTAGGTCTTTTGATAATGCCATGATGTTCTAAGACTCCTAAGTGCAGATTTTGAAATGCAACAGAGCACTAGGTGTGTCGCCCGTGTATCTGTGAGTTAGAAATTCATGGTATTATTGACTCGCCTGCAAGCTTTATCTAAAGGTTAATTTGAGTGAGTAGGGTTTTTGATATTGCCATGATGTTCTAAGACTCCTAAGTGCAGATTTTGAAATGCAACAGAGCACTAGGTGTGTCGCCCATGTATCTGTGAGTTAGAAATTCATGGTATTATTGACTCACCTGCAAGCTTTATTTAAAGGTTAATTTAAGTGAGTAGGGTTTTTGATAATGCCATGATGTTCTAAGACTCCTAAGTGCAGATTTTGAAATGCAACAGAGCACTAGGTGTGTCGCCCATGTATCTGTGAGTTAGAAATTCATGGTATTATTGACTCACCTGCAAGCTTTATTAAAGGTTAATTTAAGTGAGTAGGGTTTTTGATAATGCCATGATGTTCTAAGACTCCTAAGTGCAGATTTTGAAATGCAACAGAGCACTAGGTGTGTCGCCCGTGTATCTGTGAGTTAGAAATTCATGGCGTTATTGATTCACCCGTAAGGTCATCATTCCTAGTGAATGGGTCCTTAGTAACACATTACAATTATCTCGTTGATGCCCAGAGCATGTTTTATTGGTGCTTTCCTCTAACATGCTTTTTCAGGTTGTAAAAACTTTTAAAACGTCGCCCGCTAATAGAACAGTCCACATCAAAGGTCGACATGACAGCGTGATAAGTTTGCGCAATGTTTCTTCCGGCCTGGACAACAACAATAAACCCTCCGGTCTACTGGTCTGTTACACAGCCATCCTTTGTCGTCAGGCAACATGACCCATGAGAGGAAGAAGTGCTAATGTCAGCAGACTATCTGTGCACGTCTGTTGCCAAATACACTTGGTTTGTAAACATGATAATAATTATAGGAAAATAGCATTTAAAACTGTGACCAGAAACAGTACTTTTGAAAGTGAAGTTTCTTCATGTAGAGGCGCGTGACAAATACTGTACATCTTACAAGTCTCGAAACAAACGGCTCGTCTCTCAGGAAATGAAATAGTTAAATATTATATATTTTTTAGAACAGTGCATCTGAGAGTTGCCTATCGAAAATACAATCGCTACTTAACCCCTCCTCCCTGAATTTTGGTTTTGGCCTGATACTTTTTTCTAGTCTCTATAAATGCCGCACCAATTTCAATGTAAGCTGAAGGCTACCATTAAATATTGCAAGCAGATTTTTTAATACCTAGAAAAGTGAAGTAACTCGACTGAAAAGAAATTAAACCGAACTTCCTCGATGTATGTCACCCGTCCCTATCTCCCTTGTGTTTAAAAACAACATGCGGTGACTAAAAGCACGAGTTTGTTGGTCGCCTGCGAATAAAGCTGTCTTATCATGCTAATATGTCTGATAAGGCAACCCTTGATTTCAAAGCAAAGCTCCTCTGTCGTCGTCATTCAAAGGAGGGAAAAAAAGAAGCAAAAGCGCGAGTGGAAGGAAAGACACCGATTGGAAAGAAAGAAAAGCAAGGAGTGTAAAAACCAGGCGAGACAACCCGAAAACCACGTCGAAAGGGAAACGTGTAACGCCTCCCAAAATAGGGCAGTGAGCCATACATTGACTGTGCCCGCAAGATCGCAAACAGACAAGCAATTAGAAGAGATCACGGTCGAAGCAGAAGTGCGGGAACACTTGAATAGAATGGAAGTTATCCTTGATCCCCTCTGTTTCTCCAACAGAAAAGAATTTGGAACAGATCGCCGTCGAAAGAGAGGTGCGGGATCCTTGAAAAGAAGAAAGGCGAACCAAACGCCTCCTCTCTCTCCAGCAGTAAAGAATGTGGAAGAAATGCGTGGACCCTCTAACGAGAAGAAAACCGAACCCTGCTCCCTCATCTGACGCCTTACGGACAACAAAAACCAGAGGAGAGAGATGCGTCGTCCTCGCCAGATTTAAAAACTCTCAATTTTCTGCGGGAAATCCTTTTAGAGTGCCCGTTTGTAAACCTTATGTAGCAGCCACGACTGAAAAGGTTAAAAAATGTGAAGTCCCGCTGGAAAACAGGCAAGAGCGAAATATCAGTGAAGCCCCATTAAAACCGAGGGAGGTTGATTGCTCATTACTCGTGAAAATCGGCGAAGACGCGATAGGTTCCGGTTCATTCGGAGAATGTTTCCTTGCTGATTATCGTGGAATCAAAGTTGTCGTTGAGGAGATGAAAAAACGAAATAACACCCTAAAGGAAACTGAACGCTGCAAGAAGGAGGTTTTGCTCGAGGCTAAGGTATTAAAAACTCTCGGCGACCATGAAGGCCTTCCACTATTGTTTGGAGTATGTATGGACATGGAACCTTTCTGTTTAGTGACACAATTTTACGGCTTAGGGGATGAAAGTCTCACCTTCCTTAAGGCAATAAAGAGTAAAATCCTCGATAAAAGACAGACCGCCCAAATTTTGTTATCCCTTTTAAGAACTCTCGAATATATCCATTCCAAAGGATATTTGCACAATGACTTAAAATCAAAAATGTTGTACTTGAACAAAGGAGAGGTTGTTTTTGCCCAATTGTTATTGATTTTGGGAAGAGCAAGCCGATAAATAAACCTGATTGCCGCAAGAGAGGTCACCAGACCGGCGGGGCTGATTATATTGCGCCCGAAGTTAGAAATGGGTTGAAAGAGACAACTGCAAGCGATGTTTACTCATTGGGAAAAATGCTGGAACGGACTGTCTACGGGAGAAGCTTCAGCGTTTTATTTTCTAAAATAGTTGTTCAAGCAACGAATTCATTTTTCATAGATAGGCCTTCCGTCAGCGAACTAATTATTCGACTAGAAAATCTTGCGTGAACCTTTCGTCAAATAAGTTGTTCTAATTTTTACAGCGTGCATGCATTTGATTTTCCACGCTTCAAGCCGCATACTACATAAAACTAGTATTTTAACTCAGCGTCCTTGGGGATTGTTTACGCGCGTTTTACCCGCCATTTGTCGCAGTGTGCTCAGAGAGATAGCACTGATCCATCTCCCACGAGTTTTTTTATAGATTTCCATTGAGTGCAATGAATCAAATTTCTAATTAATTTGGTTACGCTGTCAAGCGATGACTTGTGAATTAAATGAAACATTCAGTCATGATGATTTAGAGAGGATCGTATTCTACATGTTGTCAACACGTCTTTTGTTTTACATTGCGCAATCGGTCATTTCAGATGACCGACTTCGCCGATCTCTAAGCCTTGAGGATCCTCCCTATTCTGCTTCATCTGTGGAGACATCCAAGAAAGCATTTGTACGAAAGGTTACTAGTTATATATACGAAGAAAAAGAGCAGAAACAAATTAAATTAAAAATAAAAGGCAATAACAGTGGTAAGATGTCGATTTGTTGTGGCGGATTGAAAAGGCAAGTTCATGCAAATTAACAAAAAAAGCCTAATTGAGCAAAAAATTTTTATTTATTTACTGGGGGAAGAATTTTATAATAAGGGGTAAAAAAATGATGGCCAAGGAAATTATTCAAGGTAAACTGATGCTTTAATAGGGAAATATATTATTTCCCAAAATAGATGTGCAGAAGACCGTTTAAATCAAGGGAAGATTATTCTTCGCCAGAGCAACCTCCTACGCAGATGCCCTTACAAGCCTAACTGATATTTTCCAAATTCCTTTCAGTTTCTGCTTGATGTCAGAGGACCTTCAGATCTTTTCATGTGGTAGGGACACACAATGATTGTTTGATGTAAAATGTCTGTTCGATCGCATGTTGTGTATTTCCATGAAAGGATCCCTCGATGAAGCCTTGACTGGGAGCTGGTACTAGATCAGTACGAAATATGGAATTTAGCAATACAATATGAAAGTTGGGAAAGTGAAATTTTAACTTTCGGCAGGACATTATTAGCAGCCCGAATAAGATGGGATAAAGATTAAAATTCCTGCGCAGCGTAGTTTGTAATCGACGCCGTTTGAAAGAGTCTTAACCGACGTTAATTTCGGCAATGCTTCCTTCTTCAGGGTAAAAGACTAAATAGGCTGGAAGCCTATAGCTTTTCTATTATAGCACTTTTTCTAATCGAAGAACGCCTTTGTTCGATATTTCCCAAAACAAGTGAGTAGATAATATAAGACCGTATTTATCGAGCCCGAATTCGGAAGATTATTCGTCGCTGGAGTAACATCCAACACACTTTTTTGACGCTTTTTAACAGCCTAACTGATATTTCGCAAACCCTTTTTTCGGCTTTGTCAGTTGAGACATCCAGCAAACGGAATTTTGTGAAAGGTTAGTTACTCACAAGAAGAAAACAAAATGCAACTTGACAAAAAGGTTTTAACTACGGTATCATAGAGTTGAGCATTAATTTTGTTCAAGAACCGATTGGGGAATATTTTGAAACCTACGTCCTACTTAACCAAATAGGACCGTGATTCATGGGACACCCAACGGTTTTCTGTAAAAAAGCTATTCGCACAGTATTATCTGGAAATTTATATAGCTCGAGAAAAAAATTTCTAGATGAAAAATGTCCCATTCATCTCGATTTCGAAGCTTTTAGTCCATTCAACATTTTTCTATGATTTTCTGAAGTTGGTTTTTCACCTTTCTGTGACTTCCCAGGATTGATCATCATTCGTAAAAAAGGACTACTTAAAATATTTGGTTTCGGAAACAGTAACGGAAAGAGTTATTGCAGAATGTCGAGTTTTTAGTTATAAAAGATTAAATAGCATCAGAGATTTTTGGAAGAGTAATAAGAAGGAGGTATTAAATTCGCATAGACTAAAGGAGCTCTAGAATTACAAAACAGTTAAAAATTTTATAGTGCTTCTTAGAAAGCATTTTGCAAAGCTTTACAAACAATATAAAAACTGATATCCTAAAATGATTATAATTAGAATTTTGGTGAGAAAGCTGGCAATGTTTAAATACAGAGATTAGCCGAGCTGAAAGCGACTTACGTCCTTTTCATCAATTCATGTGAGAAATGTCAGTTCCTTTAACTGTCTGAACTTGATCGTATAGTTTGCATCAACGTAGAAAAACTATGATTTTGTTAGCAGCAGCTCTGAAAGTTCCGCCTTGACCATTCGCTGTTCAAATCAAGAGTTCGGCGTTTTTATGATAACTTTTGTAGCTTACAAAACAGGAAAATACCATTAAAAAATAAACTTCCTTTGTTCCAGCAGAGACGCATGCGGAATAAAAACTAATTAATGCCGTTTGTCCTAACACGACCGAAAACTATAATTTAGATCGATCAGCGTCCTCACAAGAAATTGTTGTGAATGTATCGCCATTCAGGGGGTTATCTTTGCGGAACTAACATCACTTTCTTTGCTCACGTCCTTAATTGAATTTTTTTAAAATTCTTTTTAAAGTTAGACGAGCAACAGAGAGAAAAAGGGAATTAAAAATGTAAAGCAAAAAAAACAAAACAAAAAACAAAACAAAAATAACAAGCCATGATATCATCCGCCGTGTATCACCTGGTTTCCTTACCGTGTTTGTTGCTATAGTAACCGTGAACCTTCTATCAATCGTTCTTTTTATAAAAAACCCACAGTCTTCGCACTTGTGCCATGTACCGTACCTCGTTATAAACCTGACCGTAGTTGATATGTTTGTCGAAGGATTTTCTGACTTTTCTCTATTTATAACTCTTACCCTCCTTAAAGAAGCAAATATACTATATATAGGACACTCAGTGGACCTTCAGATCTTTTCAAGTGTAGTAAGGGCACCCGACGACTGTTTTCTGTTAGAAGAAGCAAAATCATTTTTTTGTGGAAATTTTTATAGATAGCTCGAGACACTGAGTTAAAATTTCTAGATGAAATTCACATAAGTTATTCGAAGTTTCAGTCTATTAACTTTTCTAAAATTTCTGAAGGTTTAGTCATCCGCAGGCTTCGTAGAAAAGGCCGGACTTCTAACGTTTCGCCTTTGGAAACAGTAACGGAAAGGGGTATCGGAAAATGATTAGTTTCCAGTAAAAAATTAAAATTTAAAGCATCAAAGAATTTGGGAAAAGTATTTAAATTATAAGAAAGCGCGAATAAATTTGCATAGGGTAAAGACGGCCTCAGATGAACGAACAGTTTACGGAGCTTTTCTAGAACGCATTTGCAAAGCTTTGAAAACTATCTAAAAATATATCCTAAAATGGTTTATGAAGAATTTTGGAGAAAGGGGGCGATAGGTATAACAGATATCTAATCTTTAAGAACCGAATAAACCTAAGTTCTATTCCTTAGACCACGTTTTAGCTATGTATAGGACAATCTGCAGTGACCACGAGATCTTTCACATGTTTCTGATGTAGGGTGGTTTAAGTAGCGCGTGTTTCTCTCCTCCTCACTATATATGCCTACATTGATATATTCTAGTGCAATGAAAAATATTTAAATACAAGGATTGGCCGAGCTAAGCAATTTGGGCCGTCTTCATATTTTCATGAAAAATTTCAGCTTCAGAAATTGTTCTCGTTTGCACGAAAATAGACTCGGAAAAAATGACCACGATTTTTTTGCTATTTTTTATAAGCTTTGAAAGTTATTTTGACAATAACTTTATTAGATCGGATGCATGCAACAGTTCGTCCCTTCAGGCATCGCCTCATCGAAAAGTGGGTCTACGGGCTAACAATTGCTGGCGTCTGGGTTTTAACTGTCAACCGCCACTTTTATAATCAGACAACGATATGGAGAATAGTTATATAGTTATTACTTATGGCAATCATTCATTTGTTTGTGTCAATTGGTTATCTTTGTTTCTTACTCCTCCATTGTTCTAAAATTTGTGTGTGGAGCGATGAAATAATTATTGTGTGTGTCGATCAAATAGGGTCGATTTGTTTTTTGGGCTGATTGACGAAAAAAATTTTTATTAAAAAATATGGGGGTAGATATATTAAGCGGAAGATGATGCAAAGGATATTATTCAAGGTTAGCTCCCTCCTTAGTGCAATTAATGAAAAACAGAAGTGTGCAGATAATTTAAGACCGGAAGATTATTCTTCGCCGGAGTAACATCCAACGCAGACGCCTTTTACAAGCCTAACTGATGACTAATTTTTCAAATATAGATGCATATTTTTCCCATCGCTTTATCAGAGGAGACATCCAGCAAAGCATTTTTTGAAAGGTTAGATATTTAAAAGAAGAAAAACAAAAAAAGTTTTATCTTTGGTATCATACATTTGAGTATTAGTTATAGGAAGATTGAGTTTTAAAATAAATGGTGGCAAATTCATTTGACACACGGCTACGTCACATAAAAAAATATTCATAGAGCTAACGTGACAAGAAGTTCGGTTGACTTTGAAATTGGTAGAAGATAACTGACAATGTATTAATTTTTCCGTTTACGTTCTAACTATGGATAATTGATTGTCTTAAAAGAGTTACTAGCTGAAATGGTAGTCATTCTTATACACAGGTGAACAAGCGCCGGCGTCAGTTAGTTAATTATTCAGCTGAAAACTATTTATCAAACATTTATTGCCCTCAGTTTTTAGTCAACCGATTGCAATGTCCCCTCACACTCCTTTGATATTTTCTTCCATAGGACAAAGCAAGGATTTTTAGTAATACACATCAAATTTTCTGACACCATCTGAAAAACTTTTAGTTAAGTTGAGCATTTTTGCATACTTTTATCAGACAACTACAGATCAAATAATGTTTTAACGAGCTTTAATGTACAAGTAAATGAAAAACAATTTAAAGAAACAGTTCCTGTTCTTTTAGTACTCGAATGATAAACCGAGCGGCGATTTAATGTTGGCTGATTGAAAGAGGAAGTTCAATTGAACAACTGAAAGTTAAATTCAGAACCTTTTTTTAAGGGAGTACGTACATTAAGCGTAAAGAGCATTTGTTTAAGAACCGCATATTTTTAAAACTAAGTCCTACTTAGACCACTGTTTAGGACATTCATAGGATATTTGGAGCCGTTTTAAACATGTGGTAGGGACCGGTGTAACGGTTGAATTTTTTCTGTAAAAAAGTGGAAGAGGCACAGAATTGTCTGGAAATTTCTTTTGCTCGAGAAAAAAATTTAATTTTTCTAAGATTTTCTGAAGTTCGTTTTTCACCTCTCACTTCCCAGGTTAGATCATCATTCCTAAAAAGGACTTCTAAAATTTTGGGCTTTGGAAACAGTAACGGAAAGAGGTATCGGAAAATGTTGAGTTTGCAGTAAACTATACAAAACCATCAAAGATTTTTGGAACAGTAAAGAGGTATTAAATTCGCATAGACTAAAGGAGCTCTAGAATTACAAAACAGTTAAAAATTTTATAGTGCTTCTTAGAAAGCATTTGCAAAGCTTTAAAAAAATCTAAAAAGATATCCTAAAATGATTATAATAGAATTTTTGAGAAGGCCGGCTTTGGGAATGGTGGGTTGTTTCAAGCAGCGCGATGTTTCTCTCGCTCCTCACTATATATATGCCTACACATAAATGCTCGCAATGTTTAAATACAGGGATTAGCCGAGCTGAAGGCGACTTAGGCTCTCTTCATTTTTTCATATGAGAAATTTCAGTTCCGTTAACTGAGTGAAATTGCGCAACCTTTGCAGTTGGGAAAAGAAAGCTTTTTGTAGTTGCTTCTATATATAACTGCGATGATCTTCATTCATATAATTGTTTATGTATGGTTTGTATCAACGTAGAAGTTAGCAGTAGCTCTGGACGTTCTTTGACCATTCGCTGTTTAAAGTCAAGAGTTCCCTTTTTTTTATGATAACTTTTATAGCTTACAAAACAGGAAAACACCATTAAACTTCCTTTCATTTTCAGCAGAGACGCTTGCGGAATATTATAATAAGAAACTAAGTCGTTTGTCCCAACAACCGATTCTGTCGATCAGCGTCCTAATGTATCTCCATTAGTGATCTTTGCGGAACTAACATCAACCTTCTTTGTCCAGGTTCTTAATTGAAATTTTTTTCAAATTCTTCTGAAAGGTTGACGAGCAACAGAGAGAAAAAAGGGAATTAAAAGTGTGAAGCGAAAAAACTAACAAGCCATGATATCATCCGAGTGCATCACCTGTCTCGCTGTATTCCTTACGAAGTCTGCTGCTATTAAGTAACAGTGGACCCTCTATCAATCGTTCTTTTTATTACCAATGACCATCAGGGGTCTTTTCTGCATGAGCATGCGCGACCGCTGAACAAGCGATGTGCATGGAGGCTCACCACAGGGTCTGCCTTCATCAAAATGGCGCGTCTCAAAGCCATCGTCGCGATTATTTTTCTCGTTGGTCTTGGCGAATGTGCTCGTGATTTAACAAAATGTGTAGTTTGCAAAAAACTGTAACATGGTCTTAACAAAAGCGAAATAGACCGGCTTTAACATACACGAGCTACCATCAAATTTCACCTCCCCACTTGACCTTGACAACATTGCGCGTATATGTAGTGCTTGTAGGATTGCGCTAACCTCATCAAAGTCTAAGCAAAGTGCCGAAACGTTTGTTGATGCAAATAAACACTTTCAATTTTCTTCGTTTTGAAATGAGAAACTAACAGAAATATTCAAAGAAAAAAAAACCAGCAGATTTCAGCGAGCGGGCTCGAAGTGCGCAAACGCCTGTGTTGAGTTCAGCAGTGAATTAAAATATGTTCTACAATTTTCCCAGCACTTAAAAGCTACAAAATTAACAGCACACGAGACGTAGATTAGTCACCGGGTGAGATGTTGGTTGTAGTCACTCTGTATGTGTCGAAAAATAAAAAAAATGAATATCAATGAGACACAGTCAAAACTGGATTCAACAGGACCGAAATTAAAGTCGAATCTTGCGACCGATTTCGATGAAACAAACGGTTAGGTTTCCCAAGAAGTACAGTAAACATGTGATGCCGACCAAAAGTTAAAAATTTTTACAGCACTTAAGTTCTGGCTAAATGAATATTCCTGTTAATAATGCATTACAATATGTTAGTCCACGCAAAAACAAGACGTTCTACAATTTTCCGATAAACAAACTTTGTATCGCTAAAATATTAAGGGAACAACTTTCTATTCAAACTGATAACGGCATGGTAGTCGCCCGCTGATCGTTATTAATCCACTCTCGAAATATGGCTAAATCCTCTACGGTTTCGAGAAACTAATTTACATCCGATTTATAGACACTAAATAAAGAACATTTTGCTCAGTAACTACGCATCAGCAATGCATTCTATGCCAAACTTTGCGGTTCTTGAACGGGAATCAAGACACGAGTCGAGCGCCAAACAATAACAAGCAGCCATGTTCGTGTCAGACATCCTTGAGAAACTTGCTCTTTCACCTCGTTCAGCGCATCAGTCTCCACTTTAATCACCAGATCTTTACTTATCTTGTACAACGAAGGTCTTTCCTAAGTTCCTGCTACCATTTCAATGTCAAGCAAGCTTTCAAAGTGAACAATTTGGCTCCTACGACTATGCACCACGGTCGCTGTCACTGGTCCTCTTTGTCAAGTCAGCGGTCGCGCATGCTCATGCAGAAAAGACCCCTGTTCCAATTACCAAGCAGATACAAATTTTATAGAGCTTACTAGTGGAACGCATGCGCATTTGCAGAGCTTTTTAGAACTAAAAGATGTTGTTAAATGATGTGAGTAGATTTTTGGAGAGAGGCGGCGTCGGGTATGGTGGGCGGGTTGTAGAGCAATGTTTCTCTTTTCCTCACTATAATATATACCTACCTAGAAATAATTGCAATGGAAAATGTTTAAATACAGGTATTGGCCGAGATAAGCCGCGACTTAAGGCCCTTATCAGTCATATTTTCATGAGAAATTTCAGCTCCTTTAACCGAGTGAAATTGTTGACGAAGAGTTTATTTCACTTTGCATGAAACATTTTCATTTTTTCCGGTCTCACTATGGATACTTGATTGTCTTTGAAGGGTAACTGATCTGGGCATGAACTGAAATCATATAGTCACAGTTTTATTTTGGTGATCAGTCACTCCCTATAGTATCAAACAGACCTTCAAGTGCTATTTTTTAAGAGCGAAATAAAAATGTATTAATGTGATAGATTCCAATACAGTTTTAGAAACAGTTAGATTGTTAGTTAATTAGTTAGTTAATAGTACCCTTTGCATTTTACCACTAACATTTTCTGCTCCTGAAGTAATAACATATTTTTAGCTGTATATATGTAGCCAGATTTTTGAAAACGTTATCGTCAAATGTACCTTTTCCGTCCAACAGTTTTTTTCGGCCAAAAACTATATTCAAAGTAGCTGTTACAAAAACTAAGAGTGCAACCGTTGCTTTTCTTTTCCTTCTTCTCCTTTCCTTTCCTTCGTTAGTGTGATTTTGGAGCTTTTCAGGCTTAAGAAACCTGCTTTTTGACGCCTTTTCACTCATTACAAATGACTGCAAATTTCGTTAGCCGTAAAAACGGTTTTCAAAAGATCGCTTAGATATACTTGTCTATTAATATGTTATCAGCAGATGTAGAGCCATTTTCTTGGAAATGCTTTAAATAAACCACCACTATTATAATAATTATTATTTTTATACTCAGGTGATCGAGCGCCGACGTTTAGTTAGTTTTAAACATTCGGCTGAAGCGAAATTTAATGCCCTCAGCTTTTAATCCACCAATTTATCCTAATCTCCCCTCAAACGTCGCTGATATTTTTTTCCACAGGTGAAAACAAGGGTTTTTACTTCAGCTTTTGTGAAGGCAATTTGAAAAACCGCAAGTTAAAGGTGAGCTTCCTAATTCGAAGAATTGTTATTCATGTATCTTCATTACTGATCTTTGAAATTTGAAAAGACAGACGTCAACCTTGTTTGTTCAATTCCTACTTTTCTTTTCTAATTAACCAAACTTTATTCAATTCAAATTCTTTCTAAAGGAAGACGAACAAAAGAAGAGAACGGGTAAAAGTGTGAAGCGAAAAGAAGGAAAAGAAAACAAGTCATGCTATTTTCATCATCCGAGTGCATCACCTGGTTTGCTGTATTCCTTATCGTGTTTGTTGCTATAGTAACAGTGAACTTTCTATCAATTGTTCTTTTTATAAAAAACCGCAGTCTTCGCACTCGTGCCATGTACCTTGTTATAAACCTGACCGTAGCTGATATGTTTGTCGGAGGATTTTCTCATTTTAATATATTTCAATACCTCTCATATATATGCAACATTGGGAAAATGAACTTAAGCCGGGAACTGAATGGAATAATTAAATTTCTCTACCTCTGGTTTCCTCTGACCTCTCTAACAAACATTGCAGTCATTTCATTGGATCGGCTGCATGCAACAATTCGTCCCTTCAGACATCGCCTCATCAAAAAGTGGGTCTACGGGGTAACAATTGCTGGTGTCTGGTTTTTAGGTGCAATGGTATCAAATGCCATGATAATACTTTTAGTACGATATTCAGAATACATCATATTATATGGTTTTTACGTATGGCAATCATACTGTTGTTTGTGTCTATTTGTTATCTGTGTTTCTTACTCCATCATTGCTGTTAAATTTTTGTGTGGAGCGCACCCTCAGCACCATGGTGCAGCCAACAGACAAAGGAAACTGACCGTAACATTATTCATAATGACTATCATATCCATACTGATGTGGCTACCATATGCGGTTTTGGTTTTTTTACATTGGACTAGTACCATAAATCTTTCCGAACAGGGAAAATTACGTTTGGAATATTCTTTTGAGATTCTATATCTGATGAACTCGCTAGTTAATCCCATCGTTTATACAATCAGAATACCAGAGTTCAGGAAAGCTCTCCTGCTGTTATTTAAATGTCAACGAAGACAAAATGCCCGAGATATTCCTCTTCATGCGATTTAATGTACGTACTTTGTTTAACACTTGGAAGCCAACTAATGATTTCGTCATCTCCATGAAAAAAAAAAAAAAAAAAAAAAAAAAAAAACCAGTAGCTGATTGTATACTATTATTGCGGCTTTAAGTTCGATAAAAAGGCCGTAAATAGTTGTTGTGGTGCAATTTTTTCCTTGGTTTAAATGTTAATTCCTTTGTTTTAAACTCTGATGCTCAATCGTACATATAACCATACCGCAAAACAACGGAAAACAAAATTTAAACCATTGATGAGTTAAACCACGGTATTTCGTCAGGTACTACAACTAAATGTAGAGCCGGTTAGTAGTCTCGTTTATCTTTTCGTTACCATGGTATAATGAAAAGATATCCTTTAAATTCCTTGTTTAGAATTAGACATTATATGATTGTGGGGCAAAAAAAGGATATATCCATTATGTACATTAAGACCAGAAGCAGCCTCGTACCCAGGCCAGTTCGCGCTATCAGAGTTACCAGAAGAGGCTTGGAACCGAGTGCTAGTCCTCGGCGAATTTTATCGAAAAGGTTGACAGGTGACGTCACACTGATATCGCCGAGGACGGTGGGAACGAGGCTGGCGCAGAAGTTGTTTCGTCCTTAATTTGTTGTTTCACAACGTGATATCTACCTAATGCAGCTTGTTTCAGTTGAAGGTAAACTAGTACCTGTATCATTAAAATCAGCATTTTAAGAGAATTCAATAAAGTTTTAAGTTAAACAGGATTTCTTTACGTTCTTATCTGTGTCTGAAATATCACAAGGAATGGGCGGGAAAAACGCTGAAATGGGAAAAGCACACTTCAGCGTCCTAAGGATGGGAAAAGTCAGAAGATTGTTAAAAGTGTCTTTTTTTCACGCCAATTTTATGAAAGGTTCATAAGAATGTTATTTTTCCTCGTCTTAAGGACATTTGTGTACAGCTTGCCAGATACATTCAATACTCTTTCTGCCACAGTGACTATTGTTAAACATTTACGGGTCTTTTTTTTTGAGAGATAAGATGCTTAGCCAAATCTGGGAAGAGAACTCAATTGAAAAACTTCGAAAATCTTGAATGAATGAAGGGTCATCAAAACTTTTTAGCCTTTCTCGAGCTACCGAAATTTGTAAACAAGAGTTTTGCTTCTTCAAACATATATTTTACATCAGAAAACTTTCGTTGCCTGATTAAGGAGGATGGAGACGTATCAAATAGTCTGGATTGAATATTGGCATCACTGGAAACTAAATCCAGTAAATCCATCTTGTCAGTTCGTGTACGTCCTTAAACTGCGCCATGATTTCTTGGTGAATGGTTCTTAATCGCTCAAACATTGGAGTATACGTCTCATCAGACGGAAGAATAGTGATCCTACCAAGAAAGATTAAAACATGAAACGTTTTAAATTATTTCCTTTCAATGGATAGCATGCCTGAAAATCTAAACATTTTGGATTACTAGTTTATAACCGTGGGAATAAAATTTGGTTCAATTGTATCAGACTTAAACACGCGGACAGAACGTCGCTTTTACAGACTAGCCTCTTAAGGACGCGTTACAGATCACGCATTTTCCCACGTAAATTTTAGCTCTGGTCCATACCGTAAAATCCCGTTTGTAAGCCCTTCTATTTGTAAACACCAGTTTTATTCCATTTGCAGGCCTTCCACAAAGCCCCATCATCCCAGCTATTGGCCAATCTGTGAATACCCTTATTGTATGGGTGTTTCCGCGAACGGACAAAGATGAGGAGAATATTGTGTTCTGATTGGTTAAACGGGCAAGTAACCACCGATAATTTGCAATGTACTATGGGATTCTTGTTGACACAAAAATCGACCTCACTTAACACGTGAGGATTCAGTATAAAACCGGACCGAGATTTCCAACTAAACACAACGGGCTGTATTAAAACACGAACGGTAAAGGAGTTTGGCGCGAAAGCAATAAGGTGCGTGCACTGCGGCTAGCCAGCAAATCCCACGATCAATCGACGTAGTTGCGTGGCCCGTGCAACGGAAATTTTCACGCTGTAGAAAGTTTCAGAAGTCATGCAACGAGCATGGACATCTAAAATGTAAGCTTGGCGTTGTATACTAGACAGTGTGAGCAAAGGTGTGGAAAGTGAAAGTCATGTATCGCGTATCGTATCAGCTATAAAAATTTACGATACCTTCGAAAGATCCGCCCTAAAACTTCATCGGAAAGTGTTGTTTCTTGTAGCCGTGCTAAAGCTTGTAATTTTTCCGGGTTGTTAACATTCTGTTCTGAAACTTTCCTCGAGAAACTTTCCCCGTTGAAAGCGCTACGCAACTATGGCGATCGATGAGGAAAACTACGTCGTGTAAGGAAACACGAAAGTCACCCGGCTGCTTCTCTTCGCTGATTGGCCAGAAAAATTTTTTTCTGGCCAATCAGAAGCAGGCAATCCAAACGCTTCTGGAACTGGTTCGGTAAGAGTAAGTGCCCAGGGGCTTGTCTCGATCTTACAGTAAACTTTCACCACGAACATTGTATCGTCCCGACTGACTGCCCCTGGGTCTCCGAGGATGAGTACTTTTTTGAAAGTTATCCGTTGACAAGTCACTGGTTTTCAAATGATCGCAGGCTCAAGTTTTTTTAAATTCATATGAAAAATGTTGTGTTTTATATGCCGCACAATTAAAATTTTGATTAGAAACTGACTTCGGAAGCTAAAATTCAGCCAGTTTTTAAAGACAAGGAAGACATGCCAGTTGCTTTTGACTTTTTTCTCCAAGGTCACGCGTTGGTCACGCTCTACGTCCAATCTTTATGCTCTGATTGGTCAAAACTTGACAGGTGAGTTCATGCAGAAAATTTATGCAGCATCTTGAAACTTGTTTACTTTGACAGCTGAGGCTGACAGAGTCTTGTGTTCGCTTTTCATGTTTTTAACTGTCTCTTCCACTGAATGTACAAAATGAAATTCAGCTGCTATCAAGAATCTTCTGTTATTCATGGCTAGTTTGTTCATTGGGTTTTTGGTTGAGAAATACGTCACTTGTCAAAGTCGGAAATCCGATTTCGAATGGCATCGTTTTCGTTTTTACCTCGCTTGATGCGTTATAGGGTTGAAAAGTCTGAAGCGGTTCTGGCCTTACTTGATGATAGTTTTCAGTGCATCTCGAATGGTAAGCCTCAGCAGTTATTTTATTTGATATTTGTTTTCTATATCTAATTTAATGAAGTCGAGCGTAGTTTATGGGGCTGTTTAGTTTATGCACGTTTGTAGGATTTGAGACAATGATCTGACCGAGTATCAATTTTGATTATAAGCTCATAGAACTTTAAAAATCCTTCAGATATTTTCTCACCGCAAATAGAAAAAAACGTTCCAAAGAATATTTAGTTATGATTCTTGCTGTAAAAGAAAGCTTTGAGCGATTCTTGCCTCGAGTTCATCTTTGAAAAAAGCAAACACCGGGAAGCCGGCTTAAAACATAAACAAGGATTTTCAGAGACACTTTTCTGAAATACTTGCCTTCGTGGATGAAAATTGTTGTCTCTGTATATGTTTCACCGAATTATTTTTCTTTTATTATTGATTGTTAGTAGTCTCTGTGCAATTTCAATCGCTGTGCCATTTGTTTTAAGCCGCTCATGAACATCGCTTGTTGGAGTAGTCAAAATGCCACGCGTATCAAACGCTTTTGAAGATTACACATCAGTTATAAAACCATTAGATAAAAAATAAACAAAATAAATTCTTTATTATGTTGAAGCGTATAACTCTATTAATGTTAATTTAAACAGTCCACTTTGGCGCTTGTCAAAAGGGAGAACCGGCTAGCCGTATAGGTGATTTTGGAAAGTTTTTCAACGGTTTCGCTAAAAGCCCACGCGTGCTTCGATCATCCTGAATACTGAATGAGTGCAATTTGTATTGCAAAATTGTGAAATACTGCATTCTGTCCGAGGTCTGTATGATAAATTTAAAAACAGCGCCTCATGGTACTGTTTCACCTCAGATGTGATGTATAAAAAGTATAAAAGGTTGGTTTACACGTCCCCAGACTTGTTGGCAAGATTTTGTAAAGTAACCTTGTCGAACGCAAAAACTTCGGCCTCATTTGTTTTCCAAGAATTTGTTTTTCCACGCCTTATCTACTGTGATCAACAGCCATTATGGCTATGCTATTTTTTGGGTGTACATATAAGGCTATCAACTAGATGTAAGACTAAGTTCACTCTTAGCTTGGACTGTTTGCACATTATTTTTCTCTAAAATCACTTAACCTTTCCCTAAAAATGTCACAATTGAATGTGCTCTAAAGTTAACTGACTTGTGGAAAACAAGTTTATTGTTTTATTTGAATTATAAATTCGAGTTAATAGGAGCTTCGCTTTTAGCCCTGGCTAAATCTATATATTATTTCAAAGGATCCCTCGATGAAGCCTTGGCAGCGGGCTGGTACTAGATCAATACGAAATATGGAATTTTGAATGCGATATTAAAAATGAGAAAGTGAACATGGTGAAATTTAAATTTTTGCGGGTCATTATCAGCAACCTGAATAAGCTGGGAGCCTTTTCAAGTTTTGTTACAGAAGAACGCCTTTTGTGAGCGACTGACACGGCGGGAAATGGGTTGGCAGTCGCCTAATATAAGGCTCTTCCAAGGGAATCACACGTTTTGGATTGTACTGGATTCGGGATTCCTTGTTAGTGGAACGTGGATTCCGGATTCTAGTGATTAGCGAGATTTCGGACTTCCTAGGCATGGATATAAAAAGATCATTGGAGATTCCCTTTTATAATCTCCCTAGTTCGGCACACTTGAAGATCATTTTCTATGCATTTAAGAATATTGCCAAATATTTCGGAAATAAATCGGAATTTTTTTTGTTTTGGAGGCAATGTCACAAATGTTTGGGTGACAATACAATAAAATACAATTCATAAAATGCAAAGCAAAGCAATGCAACGCAATACAATGCTACAAACTTTATTTAACGCGGTCAAACGTGCTTAGCTAAATAGCTACTTTACAGACATGAAGGAAGAAGGAGGTTTAAATTGTTACAATTCAGCTAAAACCTGAAACTTGCTATAACCGTAGCGGCTTATGCTTAAAAATAAGAGCACAAAACAGGAAAAGTCTAATTATTCCGATGGGATTCAGGCACACAGTGTAATAAAAAACTAAGAGAAATTAATACATTTTGGCGCGCAAATAATAGGGGTGCCCTGGCGAGAGGAACTCTTTGACTCGTCGCCAGTCCCTACGCAGGCCAAAGGATGTGCAGTAAATTGTGCTCTTTTTTGTACTATCTTGTATTTCTGTTTTACTTGGCATAATGTTATCCAAAAAATTCAGGGCAAATTCAGGAACTATTGACATGAAATAAGTTATAATTATAAACTGTAAGGACACCTAGAGAAAATACAGCTCCTGTCCTACTTTGCTTGAATGATGCACGGAGGCAAAATAATCGTTGTAGGTGTCCATCAAATAGAGTCGATTGGTTGTGGCTGATTAAAACAAGGAAGTTCAAGTTAACAAAAAGGAAGTAGTTATAATAGGATGCTTTGGACCTCAACTAACTTACTGTCATTTTCTCTGATTAATTTCTGTGTTAATATACCAACTCACCCCATCTCCCTATCTCCCCCAAACCCCCCAACATCTCTATCAGCAACTTATTTATATTGGTAAGCGCATAGAAACCAGTCCCCAAAGGAATGCGGAGCCGCGAAGCGGCGCAGCTTTCCGCGGGGACTGGGCTGCAATCACCAAATTAAATAACTTGCTAAACCCAACAAACCCAACAAACTCAAAAAATCAGATAAATTCCAAAAACTAGTGAACTTAACAAACTTATTTAATCAGAGAAAATTACAGTAACTTAGTTGAGATCCAAATCATCCTATTATAACTACTATCAATCAATTAGGTGAGTTAGAAAAATAGAATTGAAATTTAAAGAATTACTATTAAAAATATATAACAAGATGCCCACCAACTTAACAAAACTTTCTATAAAAGAATTAAAAAAAATAAAAAGAATAAATCAACAAAAACTCAAGAAGGAGTATTCTCAATATAATAAGAAACAAAAGTTGATTGATGATATAAAGAAAATAAGAAAAATGAGGGAAAGAATAAAAAACAAACCTAATCCTAAACCCAAAACATTTGAAGAGTATTTCCAGGAGTGTATAAAGAATAAAAAAATTCCACCAGATACGCCATCTTATCTTCGCAAAGCTTTGGAAAGAGCTATAAAAGAATACAACCAAGGAATTATCAAAGATAAATCAGCTCTGGATGGATTTGCTAACAAATACATTGTTGAGGGAGAACCTGATATTTTACCTTTTGAGTTCTTTGAATCTATTTCCACTTATTTTAAAGAATTTTTACGAAATCCTCGAAATATCAAATTCAGATTTGTTTTAGTTTGTTTAATGGAACAAAATACAGGTGATCATAGGTTAAGTTTGACTGTTCAGGATAAAGCATATTTTAATTCAGATACATATATCAATCTTGAATCAACTGATGTAAAAGAAATACTTGCAGAAGTTATTTATTCCATTCTTGAAAAGATTAATATTTATCAGAAAAATGGTAGTGGGTGGTATTTTAAAAGAGTTATTCATCTTGAGATTCATACTGCTGATTACAATCCAATGAGAGGATCTTCTTATATTCCTCTTCCAGATTGGATAATTCGAAAGAGAGCTATCGTAAATATTTTGAACAATGATGAGAAATGCTTTTTATGGTGTGTACTTAGATATCTTAATCCAAAAGACAAAAATGATACCCGATTAACGGATTTGAAAAAATATGAAAATACCTTAAATACAAAAGGAATTAAATTTCCTATCAAATTAAAAGACATCAAAAAATTTGAATCAATTAATCCATCACTTCCAGGAATAAATGTGTTTTCGGTTAATGAAAAGAAGAAGTTTTACCCCCTACGAATGGCACAGAGAAATCCTCAAGAAACAATTGACTTATTTCTGTATGAGGAAGATGGTAAATATCATTATTCATTAATTAAAAGTTTTTCCCCTTTTTTTTAGGTCTCAAATAACATCAAGAACAAATGGTAAAATATATATTTGCAAAAGGTGTTTTACTCATTTCTCGAAAGAAGAATTATTCCAAAAACATATCCAATATTGTTCAACCAATGAAACAGTTGCTGTGAAAATGCCTCCAAGAAATACTAAATTAAGTTTTAATAATTATTATAAACAGCTTCCAATTCCTTTTGTAGTTTATGCTGATTTTGAATGCTTTACTAAACCAATTAATACTTGCAGACCCAATCCAAAGGATTCACATAACTACAATTACCAGAAACATGAGCCATCAGGATTTTGTCTTTATATCAAAGGAATAGTCCCCGTCACTATCAAACCTATTACTTATACAAAAAAGAAAATTACTGATAATGTTTCTGAAATATTTGTTTCAAAGCTTGCAAAAGTAACTGACAAAATCTACAATGATTTTTATCTTCGACCAAAACCTCTTAAATTAACAAAAGAAGAACAAGTATCCTTTTATAAAGCTGAAATTTGTCATATTTGTAATACTCTACTACTAAATGACAAAGTTAGAGATCATTGTCATTTTACTGGTCAATATCGTGGAGCCGCTCATAATAGTTGCAATCTCCAGTGTCGAAAGCCAATGATTCTTCCAGTTATATTTCACAATCTTCAAGGTTATGATGCGCATTTGTTTATAAAACAACTTTCTGGTTTACCAGGTGAGTTAAACTGTATTCCATCAACTGAGGAGAAGTATATCTCGTTTTCCAAAAGGGTAAAAGTAGATGAGTACAAATAAAAAAAAACTGGAGAGACTGTTTCATTGTATTTTGAAATATGCTTTATTGATTCATTTAAGTTTCTCCAAACGAGTCTTGCCAATCTTGTTGGAAACTTACAATCTGATGATTTTCATAATACAAAAGAGATATTCAAAGAGAATATCAATCTTCTTACTCGAAAGGGGTTTTATCCTTATGATTATGTTTCCTCAATTGAAAAACTAGCTGAAACACAATTACCCCCTAAAGAAGGTTTCTATTCAAAACTTAATGATGAATTTATAACAGATGATGATTACCATCATGCTCTTAATGTCTGGCAAACTTTTGGATGTAAAACAATCAGAGATTACCATGATCTTTATCTTAAATCAGATGTCCTATTGCTGGCTGATGTATTTGAAAACTTTCGAAAAACATGTTTAAAACATTACAATTTGGATCCAGCTCATTACTATACATCTCCTGGTCTGGCTTGGGATGCATGTCTCAAAGAAACTGGTCAAGAATTAGAATTGTTGCATGATTACGACATGCTAATGATGTTTGAAAAAGGAATAAGAGGAGGAATGACGCATATATCAAAGAGATATGCAGAAGCCAATAATAAATACATGAAAGATTACAAACCTGATAAACCTTCCACATTCATTCAATATCTCGATGCCAATAATCTTTATGGATGGGCAATGTCACAATCACTTCCCACGGATGGGTTTAAATGGATGAAAGATCTAACAAAAGCTAATAAAAGTAATACATATTCTTGAAAAAGTAAATTGTAGTATGAAAAATCCAATTAAGAAAATAGGCTACATCTTTGAGGTAGACCTTGAATACCCCCATGATTTATGGAAATCTCATAATGATTATCCTCTTGCTCCAGAAAAGTTAAAAGTTAACGGTGTTGAGAAACTTATTAGTCATTTCAAATTACGTAAAAATTATGTGATACATTATCGGAATTTAAGACAATGTCTTGAGATGGGACTAAAAATAACTAAAGTTCACCGAGGGATATCTTTTAATCAGAGTCCTTGGATGGAGCCCTATATCAGAAAGAATACTGAACTACGAAAAAAAGCAGCCAACAGCTTTGAAAAAGACTTTTTTAAACTTATGAATAATTCTGTCTTTGGAAAAACAATCGAAAACATAAGGAAAAGACAAAATATAGTACTTGTTGATAATCGTGCCAAAGCTGTAAAATTAACAAGTCAACCAAACTTTGATAGAGCAACAATATTTGATGAAAACCTTATTGCAGTTCACATGAAGAAAACTGAGGTGTATTTTAACAAACCAGTTTATGTTGGACAAGCAATACTTGATTTGTCAAAAACATTGATGTTTGATTTTCATTATAATTACATTCTAAAAAAATACGGGCATAAAAGAGCAGAGCTATTATTTACTGATACGGATTCACTTATGTATTTGATTCACACAGATGATTTTTACAAAGACATATCAAAAGACATCTCCAATTTTGATACATCAGATTACCCCCCAAATCATCCATCTGGAATATTAACAGGAGTCAATAAGAAAGTAATAGGAATGTTCAAGGATGAAGTAGCTGGTAAACAAATTACCCACTTTGTTGGTCTTCGCCCAAAGCTTTATAGTTTCAAAGATGAAGACCAAAATTCAATCAAAAAGTGTAAAGGAATAAAGAAAAATGTTGTGAAAAAGGGTTTAAACTTTGAGGACTATGTCCAGTGTTTATTTTATGATGAAAAACAAATGAGATCAATGAAAATTATAAGAAGTGAAAATCATGAAATTTATTCAAAGGAAGTGAATAAGGTAGCTCTGAGTAATGAAGATGACAAAAGAAATTTGGCAAAAGATAAAGTAAATACTCTTGCTTTCAGATAAAATAAAATTTAAAGATATTAAATTTAATAATTATGAATCATGAATGATAGAGAAATTATTAAATTTCAAAATATTAAATTTTATTCTCATCCAATTTATACCCAATATTCTGCTAGTAAAGATGGCCAAATATTGGGCAAGAGTCGTAAAAAAATACTAAAAGAAAAAAAATTTCCTAATGGATATAAATTTTTTATTTTATATGCAGATAATATTATAAAATCTTACTCAGTTTCACGGTTTGCTTATGAGTGTTTTAAAGGTAATATTCCAGATGATAAAGAAGTTGATCATATTGATAATAATAAAGAAAATAATAGTATTAAAAATCTCCAACTTTTAAGTCATAAAGAAAATGTTAGAAAATCGCGTTGTAGAAAAGTTAAATCTTTTAATATTGAAACGAGAGAAGAAAAGAAATTTAAAAGTATCAAAAAAGCAGCAAAATATAACCGTATTTCACCATCTTCAGTTTGTTTGAATTGTAGGAAAAGAACTAAAGTTGTAACTTCGAAGAAAGATGGCATGATTTATATATTTAATTATATCGAATAAAATAATAAATGCGATATTCAGAAGAAGAAATAAAAAGATACTTAGGAATACTAGACAATTATACTAAAAAAACAGTAGCGGCACCTAGTGAAGTGAGTATAAAATCCAAATGCATAAATTGTCAAAGAGATGATTGTTTTTCTATTTATTCGGGTCATAAAATTTGCGAATCTTGTTGTTGCTTAAATGGTCATGTTTTGGGGTATTATGATAAAAAAGATTATGATCGATTACATTATCGAAAGAAGAGTATTTATCAGAGAAAATATCATTATGAGAAAAAGGTCATTCAAGTAGCTAAAACGTTAAAGCTGACTGAAGATCAAAAGTATGAATTATATAAAAAACTAATGACGATAGATAACCAAGTCATGGAAATACTAAACAAACAATTTTGTCGAAAGAGAATGATAAGTATTTTTTATATAATCAAGAAATTTCTTGAAGAAATGGGAAATGAAAAGTACAAACTATTTCATCTAAAAATTTCTGAAAAAACTTTGGATAATTATGAAAAGTGGTGGAAAAGTTACAAATCACTCTGACTCCTCTGTGAAAGAACCAGTAAACAATACCAGTTAGATAGCCAAGTACTTCAGATTCTTTAAATGGAGTGTCAATTGCATAAACATATCCTCGGTCAAGTTTGTAATGTTTCCAAAATTCTCGAAAAGCAAGACTAAATATTAAATGATTAGCCAATATTGATGAGTTTGATCTGCGACAAAGTTTATAGTCTGATAGTCTATAAATAATTTGCTTCAAGTTTATTTTTTGTGTGAAATACTTTGCAAAAAGAAACTGATAAACAAGACAACTCCTAATAAAGTTATCAGGGTAAAATTGTGTTTTATAGGTTGGAAAGTAAAAATTTACATATGCGACAATTGTTTTTATCATTTCTATATTTTTATTAGAAATGAGGAAACATAAGATGATAAAGGTTATTACAACAATTAAATTTAACATAATATGATAAAGGTTATTACAACAATTAAATTTACAAACAAAATATTTTTATTAGAAATGAGGAAACATAAGATGATAAAGGTTATTACAACAATTAAATTTAACATAAGATGATAAAGGTTATTACAACAATTAAATTTACAAACAAAATATTTTTATTATATTTAATCTTCACTCAAATTCTTGTAGTGTCCTCTTTCTTTATTATATTTACTCTAAAATTATAGGTAAAGGTTGTTACAGTAATTGTATTTACAAACAAAATACTTTTATTATATTTAATCTTCGGTTTTAAATTCTTGTAGTTTTCTATTTCTTTATCTTTATTGATTTTTACTATATTTAAATCATTAGAATTGTTATATTTAAATGTGTATTTGTCATTGTTTAATTTTGATGTAGCTGTTTTTCTCTTTCCGTCTGCGATTAGTTTAATAGAGCCGCTATTAATCTGTAGCATTTTAGATGTAATATATATTGAATCAAATGTTCTAGTTTTACCAGTTGTGAGATTAGTTGCCAATATTTGTTTTTTTATATTAGATGGATTAGAAGATTTATTAATAACTTGTTTCAAATTAACTGGTTCATTGTTGAGTTTGTTTTCATCAATGTGAATTATTTTAAAGTATTTAGTTGTTTCTTTATTGTTATATGACTCCCAGATAAACTCATGCGCTAGTAAGCTAATTGGGTTTTTTCCTCTTGGTCTTATTGAGATCTGGATAAAACCATTTTTGGTAGGTGTGCCTAATAGTTCTCTTCCTGTTTTAGAATTATAAATCTTGCCACTATCAGTTGTGTAAAATCTTTTATATAATGGGTGATAATACTTTGCCATAGTATGAAAAATATTACTACAATATTATAAAAAATCAATTTTATTTTATAATAACGTTAATTTTTTTATAATATTGTAGTAATATTTTTCATATTATATTTTAACTTCGGGTTGCGTCCATTTATTATTATATTTTTTAACAAATCTATCCGCTATAGGAGTCTGATCAATTATCATTTCATCTATTATTTTCATTCGATCAATAAACTCTTTTTTACTAAAATCATCCCCCCGAAGAGCTGAACGCAGTTCAACCAATACTTTTTCATATGTAACAAATGCAATTTGTGTCATTTCAATATTTTTCTTGTAATTCTTAATTTTTGAAACAGAACTCACTATCACCCCAAATCCATTGATAATTCCAAGAATTATTGGATTTAGTGTTACTCCCCCTACTATCGTGCCAATAATAACTAAACCTACACCAGACATAGTAATTGTTTCATCAAGAATTTTATACCTCCTGTATGATTTTCTAAAACACCAGTATTTCTTGTGGTAATGTTTATATAAATCCTTGAGAGTTTTGACTTCTGATTCTGACAGAGAGTTATCAATATGATTAAATTCAAAAATATCCTTCATTTATTTATTTACTCTATATAGCTTCCATTTAGTTTCTCCTGTAAAATTACTCTGTGAAATGCTTCAGAGTCAAAGTCGTAAAAATTTTGAGAAAACATAATTTTACTTACAAGTCCATCCTCAGTTATAAAGTCAAAGTATTGATTGGTGGTGTGATTAGCGGTTGATAATGTTAATGTTGTGTTGTAGTTACTTATGTTAACTTTTGTAACAATTGTATCTACACTTTCTGTTAACCATAAAACAATCTTTTTTCCATCAAATCCACTTGGCAAATTTAAAAAATCCCTTTTGTTATTTGAAATTAAACTTAAATAACCAGCAGCTTTAGTAAAGGTTAAACTCAAAAGTCCTTGATAGTTATCCTTATTTTTCTTAGCTAAAGCAAAATCTCTATTACTCCAATGATAAAAAACAATGCAAAGGGTATAATTTGTAAAATTAGGAGGGGGGAAAAGGTTAATAGTGTAATTAGTAATATTCATACCACCTTTTCTTATATCTACTAAGGTTCTATCTGGTATAGCAATATTATACAAACCAATATTGCGATTATGATAACTAAGAGAATTAATTATTACCCCAGATGATATTTTATTTAATCCATAATTATTTGCATTTGTAAAGTCGTAAATTTTTTCGAAAAATCGTCTATAAACATATTTTTTAGTAAAGGGAATCAACTCTTTTACCATTCCAACTGTTGCTGCACTAGTATTTTGGCTTTTATCGAGATTAATGTTCAGTATCTTTTTATTATTTGTGTTAATGTTAACATTGTAATTCACTTCTGTTTTTTTGATGTCAAATGCTGAATGATAATCATAAACTTTATCTGGGTTGATATTGCTAACTTTACTCGTAATGCCATAAGCAAACAAGTAAACTCCTGAAAATTTTTTTGGGTAAATAGCCAAGTCGCTTCCATCCTGAGGAATATTCACCAAAATATGAAGAAAAAATTTGTTACCAACTAACAACTTCTTAAAGTTAACCATTACTCTATGGTAGTACATATATTCTGTTTGAGCCCTTGAATTGGTGAATCTATGACTAAGTTTTTTTACACCTACATTTTCAATTGCTAAACCTCGTGATGTGCCATTGTCAACACTTACCTGAGTTTTATGCCATAGTTCATAATCAGTGTTAAGTATCTCAAGACAAAGTGTGTAGTCAACATTTTTAGGTAATCTTGTAACTCCCATTTTGTACTTATAACCACCCTGTGAATTTTTGACTATTTCCATATAAATAACTTTATGATTATAGGAATGAAAATTACCTTTAATAGGTGGTAAGTCTGCTATCTTTTTCATAATAAAACTAGTACCTGTAGTTATTTCATCAGTCCATTGAGTTACGTCTGACATGAGATAACTAAATTGATCCTTGTAATGGCTTGGTTGAATTTGAGCTGTATGAAAATGGTCTTCAACATATTTTTTATTTACTACATCATTATCCGAAGCGGGATCTTCAAGATTAATTATTTTATGTCCACTCATGTTTAAACTTCCCGTCATTGAGACACTTCCATCTTTTTTTAAAAAAGGACTAAGATCCTGGGGAGTTGATTTATCATCCACATACTATTTGGTTGCAGCATCTGTGTCATCCGTTGGTGTTTGAAGGTGGAGTATTTTTTTATTGTTCATATTCATATGATTAGTCATCATATTTGATCCATTAACGTGGAGATAAGCTAAATCAGTATAAGCCAATGGTGTTGGCTGTTTTGGACCATTTGGATTTGGAATATTGAGTATTCGTTTGTTATTCATGTTCAAATTTCCAGTCATTGGTCTTGTTCCATCTAGTTTTACAAAGACACTACCATCAACTTTGTTATCATCAACATATTTTTTAGTAGCAGCATCACCATTGACCGTTGGTAATTTAAGATTTTTTATCTTTTTATTATTCATGTCAATATCTCCACTCATTGTTTTACTTCCATCTCTGTTAAAGAAATTACTTTCTGCGTAATTTTTTGTGACTGGCTCTGAGGCATCAGATGGAGTTTTAAGGTTCAAAATACGGAAGGAGTCCTTCATATCAATGTTAGAATCTATTGTTAATAATGATGTTTTTCCACCACCAGAATTTTCATCAACATATTTCTTGGTAGCAGCATCGGTGTTTGATGATGGATTACCAACATTTCTTAGTTTTTTTCCAACCATATCATAATTTCCATCCGAGGTCAAATTGAATCCAACACCTGGAGCTCCTTGTAATCCTTTGGCAAATGGATGTTGATTAGAAGAGTGTTCGTTAAATATTCCCATTTTATTCTTTACCTAGACAAATTTAAATTGGATCATAAAAGTTTCTTGAAAAGCGTTTCTTTGGTTTATCAACATACAAAAATGAAAAAGGTTTTCTAGTTGCTGCTTTATAAATATTTTTATCAACTCCCAATTCAGATGATAGCATATTAGCTTCCCTGGATGATGGAAATTCATACAAACAGAAGTGAGAACAATTCATTCTAATATCCTTTGGAGTTTTGTAAAATGATTGACTCAAATAAATCACTGAGCAATTTTTATGCCGACCTTGAATAAAGTAATCTATGATTTGTCTCTGGTTTTTATCACAGACATAATCATCAAATATCACAATTTTTTGATTGTCTTCATAATCCATTTCTGTTACTGGGGTTATTTCATCATTACTAACATTAAGTATTTCATAACCGAGTTTATGTGACAGCTCTCTCATTTTTTGGATTAATTTTTTGTACTTATCCTGCTCCAAATTTCGAGCATAAAGATAAATCTCATCGTAGTAGAGTAGCGGTTTCATTAGCATATGATACAGCAAATTAGTTTTACCACTTCCACTATTTCCACAAATTAACATTCGAAATGTATCTGATGGCATGTAAGGGCAATCCTTCACTTGTTTAAATTTTTTATCTGAGGCTTCGCCGGTACTATCATAATTAGGTATTTCCATTTATATAATTATTATATAAATGGATATTGAAGAATTAAAAAAATTTGCTAAAAATAAGATTGAAGCCGAAGATATTACCAAACATGTGAGGCAAAAAATAAAAGAAACTACTTGGGAAAAACAAAATTTGAGGGAAGGATTTAGTGAGACGTTTAAACCTCTGATTTCTCAGTTTGAAAAACCTGAGGATCTCAAAACAAAAAATATTTTCACTCAAAACCAGGAAATGTTACGAAATCAGTTGGCTCTTACAGAAGGTCTCAAAGACAATCAAAAAGCCATTATGGATGGATTTAGTCAGTTTGAACGATTTGCTGATCTCAAGCATGTTAAGGCATGGCTTGAGGCTAATTTGCATAAAATCTAATAATGATCATAACTTTGTCAAAATTTATCAGAACCTTCCATAATTTGGCAACCTCGAAAAAATCGGTAACCTTAATTTTTCTGTAACGTAAGAAATAAGATATCTGTGTCACGTGACCACTTATGGTCGAGTCCAGGAAAGAAAAGAAAACTAAAAATGGGGTGGCGAGATGCCCCAAAGTATATATTAAATACAGTATTTATGTTATTGTATCATCATTCCTCGCTTGAATCTGGCCGGAATGGTTGACTCACGTTTTTAATTAATTAGTAATTAAGCAAAATAGGTCACGTGACACTTTTTCCCTGTTAATATCTTTTTAAGAAATTAAAAATTCTCCCCGTTCCGGCCACGGATAAAATTTGCACGGTAAAACAAACATTTACACATGGTTCAAACGTAGTTATAATCAACCATTCCTACCCCATTTTGAATTTCGTTTTGAATATCATTATGACGTCACGTTTCACGTGACTACATCACTTCAACCCCAATTAATTTAACGCCTCGAAAGAAAGTTTCTCGAAAGTTTTTTGCAACTTTTAGAATTAAAATGCATGGCCGCAGAATAAAAACGCCTTTATCTTCGCGGGGGGTCGAGACAAAAAATTGAGCCATGCCTTAACATGCTTGAGATATGAAGGAATTACCATCAATAGAATATGATAATCAAGAACAATCAGAAAAAACTCCTATAAATTATAACCTTGAAAAAAAATTTGAAAAAGATGAATTAGAATATTTATCTAATTTTGGTTATCCAAGACCAAATAATTTTATTGATGTTAATCCTTTAAAACTAAAAAAAAATTATTATGAAGTAAATCATGATAAAACTACGTTAGGTAATTCAATTGGAGCTTTGAAGAGAAAAAAAAATAAAACAGAAGGTGAAAAAATAGAACTTGCCGGCTATGAACATCAACATAAATTTCTAAGTAAATATAAAAATATCCTCAGTATTTATTTAAGTTCAATTGATCTAAAAGTAGGAGAAGGACGAGTCCAGCGAGGAAAGGGTATTTTCTTTTACAACTCTCCACAAGAACTAATAAAAAGATTTGAATTACTTGGTGGATCACTTGCTGCAGGAAACAATGGTGTATTACATGAATATATCCAAATAACTCATCGACTTAGGGATCTTGGGGTTATTAATAATAACCAACTTAATTCACTTTTAAGAAAAGTTATCTAGTTATAAGCTAAATGAATGAAAGCGCCATCCATATTTCATCTATTAAACGAGAAAAAATAGGTACAAACAAACCACATGATTTCTTGGTTAAATTTAATCCTCCTTTGAAACTTAATCCAGAATTACAGCATTTTCTCGCCTTGGATAGATTATCGATGACTTACTCTTGGTACAACATCCGGAATAGTTATACCAACAATAAAATCAAATACACCCATGATGGAACCAACTGGAATACTATTACCTTTTCAGATGGAATGTATTCCTACTCAGATATTAATGATTACATTCATCAATACATGGAACAAAAGTCTCATCACACAACAGACTCCAAAGGAGTAAAGAATTACTCAATAAATCTTTCCTTCATTCTATCTACCTATCGAGTACTGGTATCAATTGAGGGAGATTATCAACTTGATCTGAGAGGAACAAATTTTGGAGACCTTATCGGATTTGACAAGAAACTTGTGATTAAAACTGAATACGGGACACGAATCCCAAATATTACAAAATCAATTGATTCATTAAATATTAACACAAGCGCTATAAAAGACTCCGTTGTTAATGGGGTGAATACAAACACAATTGCTGTTATTCCAACTGACAATCTTACACGGAGTTATCCTTTTACTTTTGAACCAAGGGGGACATTGTACTGTCCTGTAATTTCTAATAACATTTCTGAAATGAGAATAACAGTAAATGATTCACTCGGCCATCCTATTGACTTGAACGGTATTGATTGGTTTATGACACTGCTACTTCGTCACACTAATGATAATGTAAACATTTAGATAAAATGATGCGACAATCAGAGTTTAAAAAGAGATATGATCCTGATATGGGAAAGTTTTTAAGAAAACATATTTTTGGAGGTGGTTACGCTTCACGCACTGGAAGTGGGGTAATGAATTCAGTAAAATCTTTTCTTGGTAAAAAACCAAATAAAAAGGTAAGTTTTGCAACACCTCCTACCAAACCAAACCCCACTGCAACTAAAAAGGCTGGTGATAAAATAGTAAAAATGCTTTCTGGTGAAAATCCATCACCATCACGTAAAACAAATAAGCGGCAAATGACACAACAAGAAATCAATAATAGAATGCTTCAAATTATTTCTGGATCTGGTAAAAAATAATATAAATATTAAAATAAAATGAAGTGTTTTAGAAATCCTAAATATCTTGAGAGATGCGAAGATGTTGTTTTTGATCTTGAACAAAATATTAATGCGGCACCAGCAAACAACACTGACCAAGTTAGAAATAATCTTAAATTCATTGCTGATAATTCAGGTGAAGTCACTCCATTTGATTGGTATAATTCTAGAATAGCATTGGATTTTAAAGTTGAGCAACGTGATGGAACTGATTTTGTTATTAGTGCTAATGTGTATGATGATAGTATTCTTGTTGCTAATAGAGCTCAAATTACTAATTATGAAGCCGATCAAATGGGTATAGTGAATGGTTCCAATACTTTTATTTCAAGATTATCTGTATTAGCTAATGGAAAGGAACTTTATCAGAGTGTAATTACGCCAATCATAGTGTAAATATAAAAAATTTGCTTGAGTATAATAAATCATATGCTGATAGTGTGGCAACAAATGAATTTTATTTTCTTGATAAATCAAAAAGTGCTAATAAAAATAGATTTACTAGACGAAATGTTACTCATCGACGAAATGCAGCTAATGGTGGAGATGAAGAAGGTCTTATGATAGATAACACTACTGCATCCTATAATCAAGGATTTGCAAAACGAAAAAATCTGCTTGGAACTTCAAGCACGGTACGATGTGAAATTCCTCTCAATAGATACTCATTTTTTGAGGCACTTGAAGATAAACTTCTTCCAAACACTAAAATCGAAATAAACTTTGAGATTGAAAAAGATGATAATCTTATATGAAGGAGTGGTGGAAATACTTGTCGAGTAGTAATCTCCCGCCTTCAACTATTTGTGCCTCGATTAATATTTAATTCAGAAGGAAGTAAGATTTATATGAGTGATTATCTAAAACCATACAAATGGACTTATCTCAATGAAGTTGTTGAAACTAACCTTGCTAGCAACCAAGCTGTTGGTAATTTTAGAATTACCAACGGAATTTCAAAACCACGGCATGTATTTGTTTTCTTTATCAATACTCCAAATATTGAATCACAGACAGCAAATCCATTTTTATATAATACTTTCAGTATTTCCACAGATCCGCGAACTCTCGATAGATGCTATCTTGAAGTTGGAAATGGAAATGAGTACCCCGATATTCACTACAAACCTTCATCAGATCCTTCAAGAGTTTTTAGAGATGTGATGAAATATGTATATGCTAACAATGATTTTCAAGGTGGAACACTTCTCAATAGATCAAATTTTGAAAATCTTTTCCAATTTGTGTATTTTGATTTAACAAAGCAAAAAATGGATATAAAAGATGGGGTTACAAAACTAGCTTTTCATTATGAGTTGTCGGGTGCAACTGCTGCAAATTATAATATTTACGCTCTTGTACTACATGAAAGAGAAGCAGAAATAGAACAGAAAAGTGGAAAACTACTTCTTAGAACATAAAAAATTTTAATATAATGTAATATATAAAAATGACATCTTATATTGAGTATGGAGTAACGCTTTCAGATAGTCAAAAGTCAAAACTGTTAAGCGCAATACAAAAAAAATCACCTTTGACACTTCGATTAAAACATTCAGATCTTCAAGGATCGGATGAATTAATGCTGACTCAAAGACAGATTGCAAAGATACAAAAATCATTGGCAAATGGAACAGGATCAGATATAAAAATAAGTAAAGCACAGATTAGTAGTTCAGTAAAACATGGTGGAAACTTATTCACTAGTTTGATTAAACTCGGTTCAAAAGTTCTTCCTTATGCAGTAAAGGGAATTTCCAAAGTTGCTCCTGCACTTGCTACTGGAGCCGCATCTGCATTGGGAGACTTGGGAATAAAAAAATTATTTGGAAAGGGGATTCCAATTCCAAATAATTTTTTACCAATGTTATTTAATATTGCTCATGAGTTAACCAAAGCACAAATAGACCAGGTTAACAAAGTTTTAAAAACAGGAGGTCAACTAGTTATTAAACCAACTAAAGCCCAAATAGATGGTGGATTTCTGGGAACACTTGCATCGATTGGTATTCCAATGGCTATTAATCTACTTCCAAAGCTTTTTGGATCTGGTTTACAGGTTGATAGGGGATCATCTAGTAATACGAGAAGTGTTTATGTTCCCAGACATGGGGAAGGCTATCCTTTCCAACCTCCACCCTTTTATGGAAATTGGGGGGGTAAACCCCCCACATGGGGAAACCCAATAGGAATGGGAGTTTAAAAAAAAAAGCCCAAAGGCAAGGGTTTGATACTGGGAAAAAACAGCCCATTCAACTCAATTCCCATACTAGGCTCCATTTTGTAATTAAACCTTTATCAAATTTTGACTTGATGAAATGGGTGAAAAAACTTGCTATAAGTCATCTCAGAGGGATTTACAGTCGAGACCAACTACCACAAAAGATTAAAAAGGAATGTGGAATAATCAATCTTGATGATATTCAAGGTCCTGGCACACACTGGGTTTGTTATAGAAACTTGGATTCAGTAGTTGAGTACTTTGATCCATTTGGTTTAATAATGCCAAGTGAAAGTTTAAAGTATTTTAATACGTCTGGAAAACAAGTGGTTTATTCAATGGATGAAATACAAAATCGTAACACTGTTCTCTGTGGTTATTGGTGTCTTTATTACTTGCTAGAAAGACAAAATGGAAAAAGTATTTTAGATGTAATACATAATCCTCATTTTGATAATGATAACAGCGATTTTATAAAAGCATACTTTGGTGGTTAAACAGTTTAAGAATAAATATAATTTTATATTTATTCTGAATCAATTGGGTCATTATTTAGCTCTTTAATCCTTTCAACTTTTTTATTTAACTCCTTAACAGTATCAATAATGTTATCAAATTTCGAGTAAATATCAATAAGTTTGAAAAGCCTCTTCTTTTTATCACTCTTTATTTTCAACCAAGAATAATCTCCATTTCTTATTTTTACCCACATCTCACATTCACCACTCATCAAAACTCGTGAAAGATTATCACTTTTATCTCTAAGAATCTCTAGCTCATCAATTATTTTTGACCTTACTTCTTTCTCATAATCTTTGAGTGTTTTAATATCCATATTTTTCTGTATTTCAGAAAAGAATTTGGCCTCCATTTTATTCCATAATTATATTATCCCTTCTCGCAACTTCTCGAATAGTAAATGATTTTTCCCTTATTTCCAACAAAAGATCAAATATTTTAAAAAAACATTTTGTCATCTTCAAAACTAACATATTCAAAACTATCATTTAAAAATTCACAAATATTCTCAAGTTCACTTTTTAAAAATTGCTCCCTTGGTTCCATTTTTATCTAAACATTATACTAAATGAAAGAATCATATTGCATTAAAGATAAAAGAGTAACTCCCTGCACTGAGCCAAGTGGTTACCAGACAGATAAAAGAGGAAGAACTCAATTCTTTTGTAAATGTGCAGTTTGTGGAATTAAAAAAGTCAGATATGTAAAATCAAAAAACTGGTAAGCCCGTCTGAGAAGGCGGGCGGTGATTTATTTGACACTGTTGTTGGTACAGCTGCGGAAGCATTTACTGAACATGCTTTACCTTGGATGGGTCGCAAAGCAGTTGAAATGGGACGGTATGGAGCAAGTGAATTAATGAGAAATAAAAAACTACAAAAAAAGGCTGTAAATTATGGGATTAATAAAATGACTCCTTTTATTCAAGATAGTGTTGGATCAGCAATGGATCAGCTTTCAACCAAAGTTAGACCAAAGAAAAAATATAAAACTAATAGAAAAGATCTTGATGGGGCTGGAACCGCTTCGCGCACCGGAGGTGGATTAGATCCAATGACTGTTGTAAAAAAAGCACCAGATATTGCAATGTCCGCTACACAAGAATTGATTCCATCTTTGAAACCAGTTTACGATAGATATAAATCTGGGGATATTATGAAGTCCGCTTTTGGAAGTGAACATGGTATTACTTCTGGTAAATTTTGGAGAAGACCCACAGCAGCTGAAGAAAAAAAGATGGGAATAGTAAAAAAAGGTAGTAATCCTGAGTTATTTTTTAAATTTGAAAATCCATCTAGAAGAATGTATAAAACAAGATTTTTTGAAAATAACCCAGAAGCTTTAGAGCAGATGAATAACATTATTTCATCTAATCCAGATACATGGCCTCAAATATTAAGAACACAGTATGGAATTATCGTTGATGAACACTTTTGGAAAAATAATCCATTACTCAATTTTGGAAGTGGAGTCGATATTCACAAATGGATAGGAAAAATCCCCCATCCCAAAGCAGGATGGACTCCAGGTAAATACAAATATATGGAAAAACAATTAAGTTACGATCCAGAAACTGGAGAAGTAACAGAGTGGCGTGTCAAACCATATAACAAAGTTGATGAAATAGCTGCTTATCATGATATTTGTTATGATATGGGAAAAAACAAAGGTGATTGCGACAAAGAGATGGTGCAATCATTGGATCAGATTCCCTATGGTGAAATGCCAAAGTGGGGATCAACAGCGCGATTCTTGATTAATACAAAGAAAAAACTTGGACTTGGTCTTCAAAAAAACGCCCATCGGCGTTGAGTAGTGATTGGACTCAACAATTAGCCGATGAACTTCACAAACCAATCACAAGAAACTTTCAAAAGAGATCAGTAATAACAAATGGGGTTGATGAAATCTGGGCTGCTGATTTGGTTGAAATGCAAAAGTTTAGTAAGTGGAACAAAGCGATTAAGTATCTTTTGATGGTTATTGATGTGTTTAGCAAGTATGGATGGATAAGAGGATTAAAAGACAAGAAAACTAAAACTGTGAGTAAAGCATTTGATGATATATTTGAAAGTGGGCGTAAACCGAAGATGTTATGGACTGATAAAGGTTCTGAGTTTATCAGTAAACATTTCAAAGATTTTTTGAAAAAAGAAGGAATTAAACTTTATCACACTGAAAATGAAGAAAAATCTAGTGTTGTTGAAAGATGGAATAAAACAATAAAAAACAGAATGTGGAAGATGTTTACTGTTAATAACAATACTATTTACTTTGATAAGATAAAACAGCTAGTTGATGATTACAATAATACACGACACTCTAGTGTAAAAATGTCACCTGTTGAAGCTAGTAAAAAGAAAAATGAGAAAAAAGTTGGGTCTAATTTGTACAGTGATTCGATTTACTTGAAAACTGGGAAGCCAAAGTTTAAGATTGGAGACCATGTTAGAATTTCAAAATACAAGAGAAAGGTATTTGATAAGGGTTACACACCAAACTGGACAGAGGAGATATTTGTGATTGATAAAATTAATCCAACAAAACCTGTTACATATTCTATTATTGATCTGATGGGAGAACCAATAAAAGGCTCTTTTTACGAGCAAGAATTACAGAAATCAAAACAGCAGACATTTAGAATAGAAAAAGTTATAAAACGGGATAACAAGAAAAAAATAGCATTAGTAAAATGGAGTGGATACCCTGAAAAATTTAATTCATGGGTAACTTTTAAGGATCTGGTTGATTTTTAATACAATTTTTGTATTAAAAATATAAAATCCTACTGATTAGTTTCTTTCTTTTTCATCTAGAATCTCGCTTTGCTCATCTTCGCTCTCTTCGCTCTCTTCGCTCTCTTCGTTAATTGTTAGTAAAGATTCTCGAGGCTTTAATTGATTGACACAGCACTCATGCACTTTTATCTGCAGAGATACAACAGTCTTAATAATGTATATTCCTTCGATTATCAATGCCATTTTCACATTACAGTACTGATCAATACATTTAAAAGGATTCACATCTTTACCTCCCTTTGTTTTGAATAGGGAAAGAATTTTCTTTGATTTTTCAGAGTAAATAAGTTTTGCGTAAAGAACTGGAGGGGATGAGTAATCTTTTTTTGTTCTCTTTTTTCCTTTATAATCATTATAATCAATCTGTTTATAATATAATGGCGAAGAAAGATATGATGAAGCACCAGCGCTGTATTCATTCTCTAAATAAAAATTACATAATGACTCAACTTTAACTATAACATCATTAAATGCTTTTTCTTCTGAGTTTGGAGATGCGTCTTTACTCCAGAGGCAAACTGGTATAGAATAACCAACTAACTTTCCTGTTTCTTGGTTTTTCTTTTCATTTAATCCAAAAGAGAAAAGAAACGAAGTTTCAATCACTAAAGGTCCTTTCTTTCCATTTGGATATTTGATTTCAGTTGGGATTCGTTTGTATTTAATTTTGCTATCCTTTACTTTGAATTCTTTTGCTTCATTAAAAATAATATTTTCTTGAGTAATCTGATCGTAACTTGACAACTGCATTTTATTAAATAAAAAACATTTCTTTAAATAATTTTAAAAGTTTTATATCAAATAGATGATATAAAATAAAAATCTATTGTTCTCTAAATTTTAATTTAGAAAAAAACATGCAAGCAAAATCATATTCAAACTGAAGATTTTCAGTATCTTCAAAACATAGCAAATATGATACATTTGAAAACAAATCGTCCGTCTCTTCCATTGCATAGGGATATGTTTCAATAACTTCAATAGGTTCAATTTTATCAAAAAATGCTTTTAATTCTTCTCTGTTATCAAGATTTGAAAGAATATTATCAACATTATCATCAATATCTTTTAATTCTCGATAACTTTCTTCACTTGGAAATATAAGTCCACCAACTTTATATTGAATGTTATTTCTTTGCCACGATGATTTGAACCCCATTTCTAATTTATTAATTTTTATTCTTTAAATCAATTTTTCTAACTCAAAACTATTTATTTTCCTGACCAAAGTAAGTTAATACTCCAATAATTAGCCGATTCAGGATTTTCATAAGTTAACTGCCCCTGTTTGTTTTTAATTTTCTTCGCTCGAGATAGATATTTAGCTTTTCGCTCTTCATCTTTATGTATCAAAAAGTCTGGGTATTTAGACGAACCAAAATGTAAAATCTTTCCAGTTGGAAATGTGACTACGCATTTGTTATTCTTTCGCTTTGAATAATCAAGAGATTCTGCACCGAGTTTTTTAGCCTTTTTCTTGAGTTTATCAAAATCTTTACCTTTGATAACGTATTTACCTTCAAAAGATTCCTCCTCACCAGGCACATATGTTGGATCTTCATAGTAATTATCTCCATCATCAACTATAAAATCTCTATCTTCTTCAGTACAAACATCGCCGCTATGTTCCATTTTAGTATTTGATTAGATTATTTTTTGCAGGTGGTACATTCTGTTGCATCTCATTAAAAATTATGTGGATAAACAACCACACTTAAGTAGTTATAATAGGATGATTTGGATCTCAACTAAGTTACTGTAATTTTCTATGATTAAATAAGTTTGTTAAGTTCACTAGTTTTTGGAATTTATCTGATTTTTTGAGTTTGTTGGGTTTGTTGGGTTTAGCAAGTTATTTAATTTGGTGATTGCAGCCCAGTCCCCGCGGAAAGCTGCGCCGCTTCGCGGCTCCGCATTCCTTTGGGGACTGGTTTCTATGCGCTTACCAATATAAATAAGTTGCTGATAGAGATGTTGGGGGGTTTGGGGGAGATAGGGAGATGGGGTGAGTTGGTATATTAACACAGAAATTAATCAGAGAAAATGACAGTAAGTTAGTTGAGGTCCAAAGCATCCTATTATAACTACTAAAGGAAGACAATTATTCATGGTAATTACTAACCTTTAATAGTAAAATATTATTTCCCAAAACAGATGTGCAGATAATTTATCAGAGCGTATAAATCGAGGAAAGATTATTTTTCGCTGGAGTTACCTCCAAGGCAGACGTCTTTTGCAAGGCAAACTGATATTTTCCAAACAAAAACTATAGGTATACTTTTTTGCTTGATCAGTGGGGACACCAAGCTAGCATTTTACGAAAGGTTAGTTATTTAAAAAAAAAACGAAACGGCTGAAAAAAACCTAGCCTGCACACAGACGTTGTTTTATTTTTCTTTTCGTTCTTTTCGAAAACATCGGCGAGCAAGAACTAGCGCGGAGCATGAGAAAGAAAAATAAAAAATTTTCTCCTTCCCGCACCCCTAACCCGGCTTCCGCTGGCGGTCAGTAAATCCCCCGCGGTTTTTAAATTGTTTTTATCACGCGCGCTCGATGGACTTTGAAGAGAAATTAAAATAGAGGGTCTGTGAACAGGCTAGAACAAAACGAAACATATTAAAGGTTTTTACTGCGGTATCATGCAGTTAGTGGACATAAATTTGTTGTTAAAGATACCAGTTATAGACCGATATATATACTAATCTTAAAGAAGCAAATATTTAACCTAAGTACTACTTAGACCGCGGTTTATATATAGGACATTTAGTGGACCTTCAGATCTTTAATTTTCAAGTGTAGTAGGGGCATCCAACGACTGTTTTCTGTTAGAAGAAGCAAAATCATTTTTTTGTGGAAATTTCTATAGATAGCTCGAGAAACTGAGTTAAAAGTTGTAGATGAAATTCACGTAAATTATTTGAAGTTTCAGTCTATTAACTTTTCTAAAATTTTCTGAAGGTTTAGTCATCCGCAGGCTTCGTAGAAAAGGCCGGACTTCTAAAGTTTTCGCCTTTGGAAACAGTAACGGAAAGGGGTATCGGAAAATGATTAGTTTCCAGTAAAATATTAAAATTTAAAGCATCAAAGAATTTGGGAAAAGTATAAATTATAAGAAAGCGCGAATAAATTTGCATAGGGTAAAGAGGCCCTCGGATGAACGAACAGTTTACGGAGCTTTTCTAGAACGCATTTGCAAAGCTTTGAAAACTATCTAAAAATATATCCTAAAATGGTTTATGAAGAATTTTGGCCTGAAAGGCGGCGATAGGTATAACAGATATCTAATCTTTAAGAACCGAATAAACCTATAGTTCTATACCTTAGACAACGTTTTAGCTATATATAGGACAATCTGCAGTGACCACGAGATCTTTCACATGTTTCTGATATAGGTTGGTTTAAGAAGCGCGTGTTTCTCTCCTCATTATGTATGCCTACTGTAAAGTTCTTTTGACAATAACTTCATTAGATCGGATGCATGCAACAATTCGCCCCTTCAGGCATCGCCTCATCGAAAAGTGGATCTACGTGGTAACAATTGCTGGTGTCTGGGTTTCAACAATCAACCGCCACTTTTATTATCAGACAACGATATGGAGAATAGTTATATAAAAATTGTTATTACGTATGGCAATCAATCATTTGTTTGTGTCAATTGGTTATCTTTGTTTCTTACTCCTCCATTGGTCTAAATTTCTGTGTGGAGCGGTGAAATAATTATTGTGTGTGTCGATCAAATAGGGTCGATTTGTTTTTTGGGCTGATTGACGAAAAAATTCCTAATTAAAAAATATCGGGGTAGATATATTAAGCGGAAGATGATAAGCAAAGGAAATTATTCAAGGTTAGCTCACTCCTTTTCTTCGCCGGAGTAACATCCAACGCAGACGCCTTTTACAAGCCTTTTTCCCATCGCTTTATCAGAGGAGACATCCAGCAAAGCATTTTTTGAAAGGTTAGATATTTAAAAGAAGAAAAATAAAAAAAGTTTTATCTTTGGTATCATATACAATTGAGTATTTCTTTAAGAACCGGATATCTGACCTAAGTCCTGCTTAGACCACTGGTACAAACATTCAGAGGACCTTCAGGTCTTTTCGTGTGGTAGAGGCACACAAAGACGTTTTTCTGTATAATATCTGTTCAAAGAAACTCAGTACTAGTATTGTCTGTAGATTTCTATAGCTCGAGCCAGTAGGTTTAAAATTCTTAGATGAATGTTCCATTGTTTGTCTCAGTTTTTGGAATTCAGTCTGTTAATGTTTCTACGATTTACTGAAGTTGGGTTTTTACCTTTCTTTTCCCAGGTTTAGTCATCATTCGTAAACTTGAAGGACAACTAGAATTCTCGGCTTTCAAACAATAACGGAAAGAGGTATCGGAAAAAGTTGAGCTTAGAACGCGCGCATTTTCAGAGCTAGAACACTCTTACTAACTGAAGTATTTAGAAAGAACTCATATATCTAAAGCTCGTTAAAATGAACACATTTTGCAAGTCCCTTAGCCCATTGTTATATCGAAGTTCCACTGTATTAAGCTGCTGTCGAGCTCACTAACGTCAGACCTAAGTCGTAATTTTAGATGGCGGGAAAATGTTGTTGCGACCCGTATTGGAGTTATAGGACAAAAAACATTGAAGATTGAGTTTTAGAATAAATGGTGGCAAATTCATTTGACACAAGCTACGTCACATAAAAAAATATTTATAGAGCTAACGTGACAAGAAGTTCGGTTGACTTTGAAATTGGTAGAAGATAACTGACAATGTATTAATTTTTCCGTTCTAACTATGGATAATTGATTGTCTTAAAAGGGTTACTAGCTGAAATGGTAGTCATTCTTATACACAGGTGAACAAGCGCCGGCGTCAGTTAGTTAATTATTCAGCTGAAAACTATTTATCAAACATTTATTGCCCTCAGTTTTTAGTCAACCGATTGCAATGTCCCCTCACACTCCTTTGATATTTTCTTCCATAGGACAAAGCAAGGATTTTTAGTAATACACATCAAATTTTCTGACACCATCTGAAAAACTTTTAGTTAAGTTGAGCATTTTTGCATACTTTTATCAGACAACTACGGGTGTCTGTAAAACGCGGACCGGATACCTGCGGATGGCGGATGCGGATAAAAAAATGCGGATAGAAAAATGCGGATAACAAAAAAATGTAAGAGGAAAAAACCGAGAAATGCGGATGACCAAAAAAAATAAATAAATAAACAAACACAATTAAGGAAAGAAATCTTTCTTTCAAGTCGCTATCACATGGTTGGACCATTCACTTACATACAGATCGTGATGCCAATAGTTGGCACAGTTTTGTACCCTGTAATTCCTTTCATTAGTCACAGAAATAAGGACGCTCCGTTCCTCCTCCTTAAATGCACACACACTTGATGCACTTCTCCTTTGAGTGTTTAGCCTAAGGCTTGCACGCAACAGCTAAAAAAATCGGCTAGCAAAGGTTCGCTTATTTTGCACTGGCCCCTTTTAATATTCTTCCCTTTATCCAATAAGGAGCCAGTGATCCCTGCAATCACGGGTCAGATTGCACAATATTACTTGACCAGCATCCTAAAGCGGTTTAATTCACGAAACAGTCTGTCTTTACTTTCGGGAGTGATCGCTATTTTTTTAAACATTACTTTATTCGGAATTTCATGGTCATCACGCTAAGAGGGGGAGGCATGGGTGTTAGTACTTGTAAAACAAACAACAAAAAATTTTTGATATAAAATCATTCTGACCTGGAGTTCTCACTTCTTTGCTCTCACTGGGTATAGTGTACTCAACTTACAGAGAGAATGTTCTCAGGGTAATCAAATCAAGACCTATTTGTTTGAGCGGCTCAAGACAGAAAACATTGCAGCGTGCATCAACCAGACAAAAGGCCGAACGTAAAAACGTAACTTTCAGGTTTGGCAGATGCCAATCAACTCCGCCTATCATGTGGATTTATTTTTTACAAGTTCTACCCTTGGGAATTTATAAGTGCACGAATAATGAGTTCGAATTTTAAAATTTGCAAAATATACTGCACATTGAAAAGAAAAAACAGACTTCTTGGTCAATCGCAAAAGTTATTTCCTGAAAAGGTGTAAAAAAAATCACCTAATCTGCAAAATTAAACTCCCGCAAAAAAGGAGAAGTGTCACTTGTGAACGCATTAATGAAGGCTACTTTCTGTTTCATTTGTTTTTGTTTGTAATTTTTCTGCTAGCAAAATAGTTTCCAAAACATATCCTCAGTGAGTTTTTACAACGTCTGTATCGAGCAACTTAAAACTCAGAATTCGGAATCGAAAATAATTTAATATACAATATTCAAATTATTTGGCCAGCTCCCGCCTATCTGCGAAGCAGCAACCAAACATACTTTTCTACACGGAAAGATGTTTAATTATTACAAATCAGAAAAAAAAAATAACTAAGTTGCTTCTCTGCTGAGGGTGCGGCACATTGCCTGACAATGAATTTCTGTAGAAAAACCCTCATTAAACAAGACCGATTCGCACAAAACCGAGAGGAAAATTTGTAGCTTAGTTTTTGGTCTCAAAAACGGGCTTCTGCAGGTGTCTGCAGTTCACAATCACTCTCTGAACTGTCTGCTATGGCAGAGTCGACCAGAGTCAAGGCAGAGCGAAAGTAGATTTGTATTATGAGCCCTTTTGAAGATCACGCTCCTTTGTGAGGAAACACGGCGATTTAGCGGAGGCGAGCGTGAAATAGGCGAAGCAAAGCACGCCGATGTTTTC
>JBBMOI010000016.1:6842500-6922500 GCA_038088405.1 Porites divaricata | reverse complement strand
TCTTTGGATTGTACTAAATTATGCAATGTGAAATTCTTTAATTTTCTATCATTGATATTTAATTCCGTATTCCGTTTCTGTTTCCGTGATTCCGTTTCCGTTTCCGGATTCCGGATTCCGGATTCCATGTTTTAGTGCTGCCATTTTTGTAGGGTTTGTGGAACGTAAGGAATCTGGAATCAAGAATCCAGAATGCGGAATTCGCAACCCTTTCAAATGTCACCTGTTGGAGCAGTATTGTACGGTTTTATAGTTTTTTTTTTTTTCGTTAGCCGAAGCTCAATTCGCATTACAAGAATTATTTAATCTTTAACTTTACAGGATATTGAACAGAATGTCTCAGAAATCTTGGCTGATCAAGACATTAAGGAACCCCTATCGAGCTTAGCTTTTTGCTGCTATTCAAACGTGTCCTCAGCTGTTACATAAAATAATAATTAAAGAAAATTAGTTGTCAAAACAGCAAACAACTATGTATAGTTCCATTCTTCAGCTACTGAATCATTCTCAGACATTTAGCGGTCATCCAGTTTCGACAGTTTCGTCTGAAACCGAGGGTTGAAAGTTGCGATACTTAGCACGTGACAGCTGTCCCGCTTAGATTACAAACTTAGACTTAAACTTCTTCAAAGCAGTCCATAGCCCACTGACCACCTAAATCGCATTTTACGCTACTGGCAAACAACCAAAATGGCAAATGTACCTGCGAAGTTTTCCTTTGCCGGAATGGCAAATATTGTTTGTGCTTCGTCGCGCTGTTAAGACAATTTTTTTCCTCTAAATAAGTGCGCTGTCCAAGTAAGAAACCTCTAAGAAGCTGTAGCCGTTCACCTACGAAGATCACCTAATATGACCTAATTTTGGAAAGGGCGTGAAAGTTTAATCGTTCGCATGAATAAATAGAAAAGATGGTGGTTTGCCTTGTCTATAAGCACAGTCTCGGTATAGTTATACTGGCGGCCAGGTAAACCTGTTCGTATCCTTATCCTGGCCATGAAGGAAAAAAGATTGACCCTCACTGTAAAAACACCAATTAACTGGCAAATAGCGCATTCAAGAAATCCGCGAGATTTTTGTTACCCTTGTTCATGTGAAGTTACGTAAGTATCATCAGTTGTTCTGTTTTTACCCCTGTCCTTTATTTTATTAAAGAAGTCGTCGGGCATAAATAAATGGGGAAAAAGGATAAATTAAGTGTAAGGAAGATTCAAATTTTGCTTCGTTTTCTACGTCAAGTAGCCAGAGGAGTCGAGTGTCACCCAATGTTTACTACAAAGTGACTATTCCATACCTGACATTCCTAAAATAAATATATACAAATAAAAGAAACCAAGTAAAGAAAAGTGTACAGAATAAAAAAACAGACTGTTCCTAAGAACATAGAATTATTTCATAAATGGAACTGGTTGATGTAAAAGCTTATTTGCATTTTTTCATGTCTAAGGTTTATTTGTGCTGTAGTAATTCAATTAACATTCTGTGAATGCATTAAAAGCAAATGAAGAGCCTGACTATCCGCCAGGCTTAATGTTCTAACATGACATAACATAACACTTTATGTTATGTTAGAACATCTAAATTGTATCTTTTTTTCATTGCAATTGTGAAAATTCCGTTTTATTTGCTTTGTGTGAGAAATATACATCTGCACTTATTTATTAAGCATATCATAAACTGCTCAGTTAAAGAAACTCTCTTTATTTGAACCATGTGGTAGATTCTATTTATCGTAGCTGTGAAAACGTGTTGTATTTATTTAGGCTCTCACCCTTACAAAGAAGATTATCAAGTATCAAGAATAAGTCATAAAGGGTGTCGAGGACATTTACCCAGCCCTCTTGCAAAGTTTTTCAGTGTTCGAAAATTGAAGATTTCAGAGTCGTATCATCGAATGAACTTCATGCGAGAACAGCTAGGCCACTAAGCTCATTTTAGATTTTTGCATGACGTTAGCCTGCGCAGCTGGCGGTATTGTGAGATTAAAGTTTTGGCGGCGGAGCCGCGATCCAAAAAAAGGAGTGGGGACGAGGCGTTTGAAATACCGCCTGCCAGAAAAACTCCGGTATTTTGAATAGCCCGCACACCAGTGTGCGGGGAAACTGATTGGTCGAGGGCTATACATGTGTCAATCATAGTAGATGATCCTTCGCATATATTTCCCAATTAAGAGAGCAGATGGCAAACTGGAAAAGACGTAAGTGATTGTGGTTTCCCTTAAAAAAAGAGCATAGTTGATGACCAAATTGCCGAAATGGCGTCTTTAAACTTCACAGCGCTGGAATTGTCTTTATTTAGCCGTAAGAAACAAAGGTCAAAGAAAATTAAAACACTTTACAACTGCATCTGAGATCAATTCCTATCAGGAACGCCTACAGAAGAATAAACCACAGGAAATGGTTACTCAGTATGCATGTGACAAACCAGCTTCATGACCTTTTAATGTTATTAAGCCTAGTGTGGCGAAAAAAGATTTCCTCAGTCAAAGTTTAGAATGATACATGCACTGTGTAGTGCTAGTAACCTTCGCGCGAGAGCTGAGAATATAAATAAAACCTCTGTTCAAGCAAACCTACAAGGTCACGTTTCACATTATCACGACTCGCTTTAGGAGTCGTGTTTAGCCTGTCAACGATTATTTCTAAACTGTCTCGCGCGAAAATAATCGGAAGTTTCAAATTGCAGGTTTCTCTTTGATTGGTTGATTTAATTGGGATCAGCTAAGGTGATAAAAGTGGGCGGCATTCGAAAAATAAGTTTGCTAAAAAACCACGGTATATAAGAGCTGAGACATCAGCGGGAGTAAGGGCACAGCGGCACGAGGGAAAGAGGGCGTTCCCTATCACATGCTAGAGCTTGTTTACAGTCATCCCCGTTAACTTTGTGAGCCCGATTTGTTCTAAACTCCAGAAAAGTCATTCTCAGGCTATTCAAAGACATTCACAAGCCGATTTCTTGGAGTGCAAAGAAGTAACAACTTACAACTAATATTATTATTAGGCCAAGAAGGTTCGTTTCTCACTGAGCCCGAAAATCACGCACTTAGAAAGGAAAAGACGAGGAAAAATAGCAAGAGTGAGGAAAATAATATAAGTTTAAAATGATGTATTGACACTTCACATCTGCACTGTTCAGCTGTTCTTTAATGAGAAGTAAGATATTTAAATTGAGACATCTTTCAATAGCAGCGACAGTTTGGGTAGGGAATTCCCCTAGTGCCTAGAGCAGGCTAAGGATACTTCTGAGACTTCCTGCTTAATATTCTATGGTTAAAAATAAGAGATACAAAAAATATTGTAAATGCGAAATGATTTTCCACAAATAACAAAAGGAAAAGGGTTGCGAATTCCGCATTCCGGATTCCAGATTCCTTACCTTCCCAAACACTACAAAAACATGGCGGACAGTAATTACAAAGCTCACGTTCACCGCCTTGTCCCCCTTCTTCGTTGGGTTAGAACCATAGCCACATGAAAAACAGTGATTTAAAGTATGCAGTCTTTAGGAATGGACAATTTTCGAGTGGCATATACCTGATTTCTCGCTTTCTATTCTGACAATCCTTCTGGACTTAGCGATTGTAAAACGTTGGCGAAATGGCCAAGTAAGGCAAGTTTCGTCACTCACCCCTCGACCAAAACTGAATGGCCGCCAAAACTTTTAACAGGATTCAGTAGCTGAAGGATTGAACTACACAGTGATATGCAGGAGAGCCAGTAAGTGTGAGCCACTTTTGAGATTTAATCCACTGAATTTGGCTAAAATCGCATGTTTCGCTAAATGGGTCAAAGGGGCTAAGTGTGTTTCCTCAGATTTTCTAAACGAAAAGGTGTCGATGATTCTGACCTGTATTATTTTAAAGAAAAAGGCTCAATTAAAGTAACTAGTAAATTGGAAGCTTTGGGTCGCACTCTTTTATCCGGAACAATCGGTTGAATTTTGACAAAATTTGCATATTTCACAAGCATCTCGGGTCCTCATGTGGTGCCGACAGAAAATTCGTTAAAAAAAATTTACAGAAGCTAATTTCTCCAATCTAGTTTCATATTTGTTATATACTTATTAAAAGAAGTCTACAGAAAAATTATGAGCAAAATCCATTTCGTGGGCAAAACTCGATATGAGGATCTTACAGAGACTGGCTCTTAAATTCAGAACCCATTTTTAAGGGAGTACGTACATTAAGCGTAAAGAGCATTTATTTAAGAACCGCATATTTTTAAAACTAAGTCCTACTTAGACCACTGTTTAGGACATTCATAGGTTTTTTGGACCCGTTTTAAACATGTGGTAGGGACCGGTGCAACGGTTGAATTTTTTGTGTAAAAAAGTAGAAGAGGCACAGAATTGTCTGGAAATTTCTTTTGCTCGAGAAAAAAAATTAATTTTTCTAAGATTTTCTGAAGTTCGTTTTTCACCTCTCACTTTCCTGGTTTGATCATCATTCCTAAAAAGGACTTCTAAAATTTTGGGCTTTGGAAACAGTAACGGAAAGAGGTATCGGAAAATGTTGAAGATATCCTGAAATGATTATAATAGGATTTTTGAGAAGGCCGGCTTTGGGTATGGTGGGTTGTTTCAAGCAGCGCGATGTTTCTCTCGCTCCTCACTATATATATGCCTACACATAAATGCTCGCAATGTTTAAATACAGGGATTAGCCGAGCTGAAAGCGACTTAGGCTCTCTTCATTTTTTTCATATGAGAAAGAAATTTCAGTTCCCTTAACTGAGTGAAATTGCGCAACTTTTGCAGTTGGGAAAAGAAAGCTTTTTGTAGTTGCTTCTATATATAACTGCGATGATCTTCTTTCATATAATCAGTGTTTATGTATGGTTTGCATCAACGTAGAAGTAGCAGTAGCTCTGAACGTTCTTTGACCATACGCTCTTCTCACGTATGGTAATATGCCCGTCCAACGTCGTTTAAGAGTAAAACCTTTTTTGAAATTCAAATACGAAAACATCGTCTGATTAGCATTTCAAAAGAACTTGTACTCAAAAACGAGGTTGGACGGGCATATTACCATACGTGAGAAGAGCGTATTCGCTGTTTAAAGTCAAGAGTTCCCTGTTTGTCCCAACAACCGATACTGTCGATCAGCGTCCTAATGTATGACTCCATTAGTGATCTTTGCGGAACTAACATCAGCCTTCTCGGTCCACGTTCTTAATTGAAATTGTTTTCAAATTCTTCTGAAAGGTAGACGCGCAACAGAGAGAAAAAAGGGAATTACAAGTGTGAAGCGAAAAAAACAACAAGCCATGATATCATCCGAGTGCATCACCTGGCTTGCTGTATTCCTTATGAAGTCTGTTGCTATTAAGTAACAGTGAACCCTCAATCAATCGTTCTTTTTATTACCAATGACCAAGCAGATACAAATTTTATAGAGCTTACTAGCGGAAAGCATGCGCATTTGCAGAGCTTTTTAAAACAACAATCTAAAAGATGTTCTTAAATGGTGTGAGTAAATTTTTGGAGAGAGGCGGCGTCGGGTATGGTGGGCGGGTTGTAGAGCGATGTTTCTCTCCTCCTCACTATAATATATACCTACCTAGAAATAATTGTAATGGAAAATGTTTAAATACAGGTATTGGTCGAGCTAAGCCGCGACTTAAGGCTCTTATCAGTCATATTTTCATGAGAAATTTCCGCCTCTTTTAACCGAGTGAAGTTGTTCACGAAGTAGAGTTTATTTCACTTTTCATGAAACATTTCATTTTTTCCGGTCTCACTATGGACATTTGATTGTCTTTGAAGGGTAACTGAACTGAAATGATAGTAACAGTTTCATTTTGGTGATCAGTCACTCCCTATAGTATCAAACAGACCTTCAATATCTTTTAAGAGCGAAATAAAAATGTATTAATGTGATAGATTCAAATACAGTTTTAGCCACAGTTAGATTGCATTTGTTAGTTAATTAGTTAGTTAATAGTACCCTTTGCATTTTACCACTAACATTTTCTGCTCCTGAAGTAATAACATATTTTTAGCTGTATATATCTAGCCGGATTTTTGAAAACGTTATCGTCAAATGTACCTTTTCGTCCAACAGTTTTTTTCGGCCAAAAACTATATTCAAAGTAGCTGTTACAAAAACTAAGAGTGCAACCGTTGCTTTTCTTTTTCTTCTTCTCCTTTCCTTCTCCTGGCTCTTTCGTTTTCTCCTTTCCTTTTCCTTCGTTAGTGTGATTTTGGAGCTTTTCAGGCTTAAGAAACCTGCCTTTTGACGCCTTTTCACTCATTACAAATGACTGCAAATTTCGTTAGCCGTAAAAACGGTTTTCAAAAGATCGCTTAGATATACTTGTCTATTAATATGTTATCAGCAGATGTAGAGCCATTTTCTTTGGAAATGCCTTAAATAAACCACCACTATTATAATAATTATTATTTTTATACTCAGGTGTTCGAGCGCCGACGTTTAGTTAGTTTTAAACATTGGGCTGAAGCGAAATTTAATGCCCTCAGCTTTTAATCCACCAATTTATCCTAATCTCCCCTCAAACGTCGCTGATATTTTTTTCCACAGGTGAAAACAAGGGTTTTTACTTCAGCTTTTGTGAAGGCAATTTGAAAAACCACAAGTTAAAGGTGAGCTTCCTAATTCGAAGAATTGTTATTCATGTATCTTCATTACTGATCTTTGAAATTTGAAAAGACAGACGTCAACCTTGTTTGTTCAACTCCTACTTTTTTTTTCTAATTAACCAAACCTTATTCAATTCAAATTCTTTCTAAAGGAAGACGAACAAAAGAAGAGAACGGGTAAAAGTATGAAGCGAAAAGAAAGAAAACAAGTCATGCTATTTTCATCATCCGAGTGCATCACCTGGTTTGCTGTATTCCTTACCGTGTTTGTTCCTATAGTAACAGTGAACCTTCTATCAATTGTTCTTTTTATAAAAAACTGCAGCCTTCGCACTCGTGCCATGTACCTTGTTATAAACCTGACCGTAGCTGATATGTTTGTCGGAGCATTTTCTCATTTTTATCTATTTCAAAACCTCTCATACGATTGCGACATTGTGAAAATGAACTTAAGCCAGGAACTGGTTGTGATAATTGTCTTTCTCTTCGTCTGGTTTCCTCTGACCTCTCTAACAAACATTGCAGTAATTTCATTGGATCGGCTGCATGCAACAATTCGTCCCTTTAGGCATCGCCTCATCAAAAAGTGGGTCTACGGGGTAACAATTGCTGGTGTCTGGGTTTTAGCTGCAATGGTATTTACTGCAGCGTTAATACTTGGAGTATATGTGGAAGAATGGTCATATCATATTTACGTATGGCAATCATTCTGTTGTTTGTGTCTATTTGTTATCTGTGTTTCATACTCTTCCATTGCTGTTAAATTTTTGTATGGAACGCATCCTCAGCACCATGGTGCAGCCAACAGACAAAGGAAACTGACCGTAACATTATTCATAATGACCATCGTATCCATACTGATGTGGCTACCATATGCGGTTTTTGCTTTTTTATTTGAGACTAGTATCATAAATCTTTCTTCGCAGGAAAGGCTTCGTTTGGAGTATTCTTTAAAGACTCTATATATGATGAACTCGCTAGTTAATCCCGTCGTTTATACAATCAGAATGCCAGAGTTCAGGAAAGCTCTCCTGCTGTTATTTAAATGTCAACGAAGACAAAATGCCCGAGTTATTCCTCTTCATACGCTTTAATGTACGTACTTTGTTTAACACTTGGAAGCCAACTAATGATTTCGTCATCTCCAAGAAAAAAAAAAAAACAGTAGCTGATTGTATACTATTATTGCGGCTTTAAGTTCGATAAAAAGGCTGTAAATAGTTGTTGTGGTGCAATTTTTTCCTTGGTTTAAATATTAATTCCTTTGTTTTAAACTCTGATGCTCAATCGTACATATAACCATACCGCAAAACAACGGAAAACAAAATTTAAACCATTGATGAGTTGAACCGCGGTATTTCGTCAGGTACTACAACTAAATGTAGAGCCGGTTAGTAGTCTCGTTTATCTTTTCGTTACCATGGTATAATGAAAAGATATCCTTTAAATTCCTTATTTTGAATTAGTCATTATGATTGTGGGGCAAAAAAAGGATATATCCATTATGTACATTAAGAGCAGAAGCAGCCTCGTATCCAGGCCAGTTCGCGCTATCAGAGTTACCAGAAGAGGCTTGGAACCGAGTGCTAGTCCTCGGCGAATTTTTTTCGTCAAGCTTGACAGGTGACGTCACACTGATATCGCCGAGGACGGCGGGGAACGAGGCTGGCGCAGAAGTTGTTTCGTCCTTAATTTGTTGTTTCACAACTTGATATCTACCTAATGCAGCTTGTTTCAGTTGAAGGTAAACTAGTACCTGTATCATTAAAATCAGCATTTTAAGAGAATTCAATAAAGTTTTAAGTTAAACAGGATTTCTTTACGTTCTTATCTGTGTCTGAAATATCACAAGGAATGGGCCGGAAAAACGCTGAAATGAGAAAAGCACACTTCAGTGTCCTAAGGATGGGAAAAGTCGGAAGATTGTTAAAAGTCTTTTTTTTTTTCACGCCAATTTTATGAAAGGATTATAAGAATGTTATTTTTCCTCGTCTTAAGGACATTTGTGTACAGCTTGCCAGATACATTCAATACTCTTTCTGCCACAGTGACTATTGTTAAACATTTACGGGTCTTTTTTTTGAGAGATAAGATACTTAGCCAAATCTGGGAAGGGAACTCAATTGAAAAATTTCGAAAATCTTGAATGAATGAAGGGTCATCAAAACTTTTTAGCCTTTCTCGAGCTACCGAAATTTGTAAACAAGAGTTTTGCTTCTTCAAACATGTGCGTGCTGCCTTTTAAAGATCAGAAGTCTGCAAACTCAGTGCGCAGACAACTAGGAGACCTCAGCCCCATGTACACGTGTCGGAAAATCAAGGATGAAATCAAAGTGAGGGAAAACAAGCCACCCCTTGTGAATCAACAATGTGTTGTGTATAATTTTCAGTGTAACCTGTGTGATGCAGGGTATGTCGGCTATACGTGCCGACATCTTCACCAACGGATTGAAGAACACAAGGGATCGGCCATTGGAAATCACCTCAAGGAGGAACACGATATAGCCCCAGATGACATTGCGCAGTTTTTTAAAATTTTAAAAAAGTGTCAGAGCAAGTTTGATTGCCTTATTTTTGAAATGTTTTTTATCAAAGAACTGAAACCAACTCTAAACAAACAATGCGATTCCATCCGCGCAAAATTATTTGTTTAGGTCGGTTTTAAATACTTCAATTGTTTTTAATTGTTTCCGTAGAATATTTTGTTACTTATTTTTACATATTTACATATTTTATCGCATTTTAGCGTTCGTGACATTTTTCCTGTTTTTACCATTTTAATATATTTATGCTAATTTCATATTTTACTCGCACTTGAAAATGGCCTTGGAGAGGTCGAAACGTCGTGACCTTTTAGCGTTAAGTTTTATAACAAAAACACATATTTTACATCAGAAAACTTTCGTTGCCTGATTAATGAGGATGGAGACGTATCAAATAGTCTGGATTGAATATTGGCATCACTGGAAACTAAATCCAGTAAATCCATCTTGTCAGTGTCCTTAAACTGCGCCATGAATTCTTGGCGAAAGGCTCTTAATCGCTGAAACATTGGAGTATACGTCTCATCAGACGGAAGAATAGTGATCCTACCAAGAAAGATTAAAACATGAAACCGTTTTAAATTATTTCCTTTCAATGGATAGCATGCCTGAAAATCTAAACATTTTGGATTACTAATTTATAACCGTGGGGATAAAACTTGGTTCAATTGTATCAGACTTTAACACGCTGACAGAACGTCGCTTTTACAGACTAGCCTCTTAAGGACGCGTTAAAAATCACGCTTTTTTCCGACGTAAATTTTAGCTCTCGTCCATACCATAAAATCCCGTTTGTAAGCCCTTCTATTTGTAAACACCAGTTTTATTCCATTTGCAGGCCCTCCACTAAGGCCCCATCCCCCCGGCTATTGGCCAATCTGTGAATACCCTTATTGTATGGGTGGTTCCGCGAACGGACAAAGACGAGGAGAATATTGTGTTCTGATTGGTTACCCGAGCAAGTAACCACTGATAATTTGCAATGTGCTATAGGATTCGTGTTGACGACCCTTTTCTGTTCTATCCTTTGCCTGATTATTTTTTGGTGGTAGGTGGGGAGGGAGAGGGGTCTTTCCAATTTTAAAGTTGCAGTCAATCTAATCAATCTAAATATATACAAGTCTGTGGAAACTTGTGACACATGAGCGCAAATGATAACACAGAGGTTTTAAACTGATCATCAAAATTCCGACCTGAAGTTGATGGCCCTTGTTAATTCAAATCTTACCTGTAGTAAAAGTTATTACTGCTGCCTTTCATATCAAAAAAGTGACCAGGAATCATGAAATTCCAGTTTTCTCTAGCGCCTGCCAACAGTAAAACTCGTCTGGTGGCAGTTCCTTGCCCTGAGTAACAATAAAAATACAAACAACTCAGAAAACTCAAAAAGTCTCTACATATTACTTTTGTTCTCGTCTACCATAAATCCTGACCTTTCGCTCACTAAACAGATCACATACATACTTTCCTTGTCAGGGGAATGTTTGTACGTCAAAGGATCCTTCCATGAAGCCTTGGCAGCGGGCTGGTACTAGATCAATACGAAATATGGAATTTAGCAATGCAATATTAAAGTTGAGAAAGTGAAATTTAAATTTTCGCGGGGCATTACAATTAGCAACCTGAATAAGCTGGGAGCCTGTAGTTTCTTTTTCACTTTTTGTTACAGAAGAACGCCTTTTATGAGCAACTGACACGGCGGGAAATGGGTTGGCATTCGCCTAATATAAGGCTCTTCCAAGGGAATCTTGGATTCTGTGTCGCACGCTTTGGATTGACTGTATTCGGGATTCCTTGTCAGTGGAGAGTGGATTCCGGATTCTAGTCATTAGCGAGATTTTGGACTTGCTGAGCTGAATTCCGAAACCAAAGCCCAGGGTTTCGGAATCCGGATTACCTTGTTTTGGACGATTGGCATAACGTGGCCGACTTCTAGAGACATCCATCATAGTATTCTGCAGTGCGGTTCTAGAAATCAGGGCCGGAAACACGACTTGATACCTTGGCTACCTCGATAGCTTTCTTTGGAAGTGTTATCCTCGGAAACGCATACATTGCACCTGCTACCTCGTTACACTTAACATCTTCCATTGAGTTAATAACCTCCGTTGTCATCTTTGCTTTCTTCCTGTAAGAATCCTTGATGGATGTTACTTCCTGTACAACGAGTTAAACAAAAAAATCATGCAGTAGGCATAGATATAAAAAGACCATTGGAGGTTCCCTTTTATAATTTCCCTAGTCTGTTCATGTTGTCCTTCAGCAGGATAATGAAAATATATAAAACTGTTCTATTAAGGCCTTGAACTGCTGTTTAAAAAGTAAAAGCTAAAATCCAAGCTTTCGCCGATCAACGGTGAAAGCTTGAAGTGCTTTAAACAGCAGTTCAAGGCCTCAATAGAACAGTTTTATAAAATTTCCCTAGTGCGTCGCAGTTGAAGATCATTTTCTATGCATTTGAGAAGATTGCCAAATATTTCGGGAATAAATCAGATTTTTTTGGTTTTGGAGGCAATGTCACAAATGTTTGGGTGACAATACCATAAAATACAATTCAATAAAATGCAAAGCAAAGCAATGCAATACAATACAAAGCGATACAGTACAATGCGATAACCTTCATTTAAAGCGGTCAAATGTGCTTAGGTAAATAGCTACTTTACAGACATGAATGAAGAAGGTTTAAATTGTTACAATTCAGATAAAACCTAAAACATGTTATATAACAGTAGCGGCTTATGCTTAAAAATAAGAGCCCAAAACAGGAAAGGTCTTATTATTTTGATGGGATTCATGCACACAGTGTAATAAAACAACTAAGAGAAATTAATACATTTTATCGCGCAAATAAAAGCGGTGCCCTGGCGAGAGGAACTCATTCACTCGCCGCCAGTCCCTACGCAGGCCAAAGGATGTGTAGTAAATTGTGTTCTTTTTTGTACTATCTTGCACTTCTATCTTACTTGGCATAATTTTTTCCAAAAAATTCAAGAAAAATTCAGGAACTATTGGCATGAAATAAGTTATAATTTGAAACTGTAAGGACACCTAGCTAGAGAAACTACAACTCGTGTCCTACTTTGCTTGAATGATGCACGGAAGCAAAATAATCGTTGTAGGTGTCCATCAAATAGGGTCGATTGGTTGTGGCTGATTAAAACAAGGAAGTTCAAGTTAACATAAAGCTTAATTCAGCAGCACATTTTTAGTTATTTAGTGGGTATAGATATATTTAGGGGTAAAAATAATGGCCAAGACAATTATTCATGGTAATTACTAAAGCTTTAATAGTGAAATATTATTTCCCAAAACAGATGTGGAGATAATTTACAAGAACGTACAAATCGAGGAAAGATTATTTTTCGCTGGAGTTACCTCCAAAGCAGACGTGTTTTGCAAGCCGAACTGATATTTTCCAAACAAAAACTATAGGTATACTGTTTTTGCTTAATCCGAGTGGGGACACCAAGCATAGCATTTTACGAAAGGTTAGTTATTAAAAAAAAAAAACAAAAACGAAACGGCCGAAAAAAACTAGCCTGTACACAGACGTTGTTTTATTTTTCTTTTCGTTCTTTTCGAAAACATCGGCGAGCGAGAACGAGCACGGAGCGCGAGAAAGAAAAATAAAGAATTTTCTCCTTCCCTACCCCTAACCCCTTCCGCGGGTGGTCAGTAAATCCCCCGCGGTTTTTGTTTCTTATCACGCGCGCTCGATGGACTTTGTAGACAAAATAGAGGGTCTGTGAACAGGCTAGAACAAAACGAAACATATTGAAGGTTTTTACTGCGGTATCATGCAGTCATTAGGCATAAATTTGTTGTTAAAGATACCAGTTATAAAGCGATACACATACTAATCTTATTAAAAAAGCAAATATTTAACCTAAGTCCTACTTAGACCGCAGTTTATATATAGGACATTCAGTGGACCTTCAAATCTTTTCAAGTGTAGTAAGGGCACCCAACGACTGCTTTCTCTTAGAAGAAGCAGAATTATTTTTTGTGGAAATTTCTATAGATAGCTCGAGAAACTGAGTTAAGAGTTCTAGATGAAATTCACATATTAAATTATTCGAAGTTTCAGTCTATTAACTTTTCTAAAATTTTCTGAAGGTGTAGTCATCCGCAGGCTTCGTAGAAAAGGCCGGACTTTCGCCTTTGGAAACAGTAACGGAAAGGGGTATCGGAAAATGGTTAGTTTCCAGTAAAAAATTAAAATTTAAAGCATCAAAGAATTCGGGAAAAGTATAAATTATAAGAAAGCGCGAATAAATTTGCATAGCCGGGGTAAAGAGGCCCTAGGATGAACGAACAGATTAAATTTAAAGTTTACGGAGATTTTCTAGAACGCATTTGCAAAGCTTTAAAAACTATATAAAAATATTATATCGTAGAACAGTTTTTGAAGAATTTTGGAGAAAGGCGGCGATAGGTGTAACAGATGTCTAATCTTTAAGAACCGAATAAACCTAAGTTCTATACCTTAGACCACGTTTTAGCTATATATAGGACAATCTGCAGTGACCACGAGATCTTTCACATGTTTCTGATGTAGGTTGGTTTAAGTAGCGCGTGTTTCTTTCCTCCTCACTATGTATGCCTACATTGATATATTCTAGTGCAGTGGAAAATATTTAAATACAAGGATTGGCCGCGTTAAGCAACTTGGGCCGTCTTCATATTTTCATGAAAAGTTAAAGTAGACTCGGAAAAATGACTACGATTTTTTGCTATTTTTTATAAGCTTTGAAAGTTCTTTTGACAGTAACTTCATTAGATCGCATGTATGCAACAGTTTGTCCCTTTAGGCATCGCCTCATCGAAAAGTGGGTCTACGGGCTAACAATTGCTTGTGTCTGGGTTTCAACTGTAATGTTATCAACCACCACTTTTATAATCAGACAACGATATGGAGAATGGATATATAGTTATTATGTATGGCAATCATTCATTTGTTTGTGTCAATTGGTTATCTTTGTTTCTTACTCCTTCATTGTTCTAAGATTTGTGTGTGAAGGTGTGAAATAATTCAGATAAAACCTGAAATATGTTATAACCGTGGCGGCTTATGCTTAACAATAAGAGCACAAAACAGGAAAGGTCCAATCATTCCGATGGGATTCATGCAGACAGTGTAATAAAAAAAACCTAAGAGAAATTAATACATTTTGGCGAGCAAGTAATAGCGGTGCCCTGGCGAGAGGAACTCATTCACTTGCCGCCAGTCCCTACGCAGGCCAAAGAATGTGTAGTAAATTGTATTCTTTTTTGTACTATCGTGCACTTCTGTTTTATTTAGCAAAATTTTATCCAAAAAATTCAGGAAAAATTCAGGAACTATTGACATGAAATAAGTTATAATTTGAAACTGTAAGCACACCTAGAGAAACTACAACTCGTGTCCTACTTTGCTTGAATGATGCACGGAGGCAAAATAATCGTTGTAGGTGTCCATCAAATAGGGTCGATTGGTTGTGGGCTGATTAAAACAAGGGAGTTCAAGTTAACAAAAAGCATAATTCAGAAGCAAATTTTTAGTTATTTAGTGGGAATAGATATATTTAGTGGTAAAAAATAATGGCCAAGACAATTATTCATGGTAATTACTATTTAAAAGCTTTAATAGTGAAATATTATTTCCTAAAACAGATGTGCAGATAATTTATCAGAACGTATAAGTCGAGGAAAGATTATTTTTCGCTGGAGTTACCTCCAACGCAGACGTCTTTTGCAAGCCGAACTGATATTTTCCAAACAAAAACTATAGGTATACTTTTTTGCTTGATCAGTGGGGACACCAAGCATAGCATTTTACGAAAGGTTAGTTATTTAAAAAAAAAAAACGAAACGGCTGAACAAAACTAGCCTGTACACAGACGTTGTTTTAGTTTTCTTTTCGTTCTTTTCGAAAACATTGGCGAGCGAGAACGAGCACGGAGCGCGAGAAAGAAAAATAAAGAATTTTCTCCTTCCCTACCCTTAACCCCTTTCGCTGGCGGTCAGTAAATTCCCCGCAGTTTTTGTTTTTTATCACGCGCGCTCGATGGACTTTGAAGAGAAAATAGAGGGTCTGTGAACAGGCTAGAACAAAACGAAACATATTAAAGGTTTTTACTGCAGTATCAAGCAGTTAGTGGGCATAAATTTGTTGTTAAAGATACCAGTTATAGAGCGATAGCAAATATTTAACCTAAGTCCCACTTAGACGGCTGTTTATATATAGGACATTCAGTGGACCTTCAGATCTTTTCAAGTGTAGTAGGGGCACCCAACGACTGTTTTCTGTTAGAAGAAGCAAAATCATTTTTTTGTTGAAATTTCTATAGATAGCTCGAGAAACTGAGTTAAAATTTCTAGATGAAATTCACATAAGTTATTTGAAGTTTCAGTCTATCAACTTTTCTAAAATTTTCTGAAGGTTTTAAGTCATCACTTCGTAAAAGGCCGGACTTCTAAAATGTTGGGCTTTGAAAACAATAACGGAAAGAGGTATCGGAAAATGATGCGTTTTCAGTAAACTATACAAAAGCATCGAAGATTTTTGGAACAGTGATAAGAAGGAGGTACTAAATTCGCATTTGCTAAAGGAGCTCTAGAATTACAAAACAATTAAAAATTTTATAGTGCTTCTTAGAAAGCATTTGCAAAGCTTTAAAAAAATCTAAAAAGGTTATCCTAAAATGATTATATAATAGGATTTTTGAAAAGTCCGGCTTTGGGTATGGTGGGTTGTTTCAAGCAGCGCGATGTTTCTCTCGCTCCTCACTATATATGCCTACACATAAAATGCTCGCAATGTTTCAATTGAGCTAGATTAGCCGAGCTGAAAGCGACTTAGGCTCTCTTCTGATCATTTTTTCATATGAGAAATTTCAGTTCCGTTAACCGAGTGAAATTGCGCAACTTTTGCAGTTGGGAAAAGAAAGCCTTTTGCAGTTGCGTCTATAACTGCGATGATCTTCTTTCACACAGTATAATTGTTTATGTATAGTTTGCATCAACGTAGAAGTAGCTGTTTAAAATCAAGAGTTCCCTTTTTTATGATAACTTTTGTAGCTTTCAAAACAGGAAAACACCATTAAACTTCCTTTCATTTTCAGGAGAGACGCATGCGGAATAAAACTAAATCGTTTGTCCCAACAACCGATAATGTCGATCAGCGTCCTAATGTATCTCCATTAGTGATCTTTGCGGAACTAACATCAGCCTTCTTTGTCCACGTTCTTAACTGAAATTTTTTTCAAATTCTTCTGAAAGGTAGACGCACAACAGGGAGAAAAAGGGAATTAGAAGTGTGAAGCGAAAAAAATAACAAGCCATGATATCATCCAAGTGCATCACCTGGCTTGCTGTATTCCTTACGAAGTTTGTTGCTATTAAGTAACAGTGAGCCCTCTATCAATCGTTCTTTTTATTACCAATGACCAAGCAGATACAAATTTTATAGAGCTTACTAGCGGAACGCATGCGCATTTGCAGAGCTTTTTAAAACAACAATCTAAAAGATGTTCTTAAAAGGTTTGAGTAAATTTTTGGAGAGAGGCGGCGTCGTGTATATATTGTGGGCGGGTTGTAGAGCGATGTTTCTCTTTTCCTCACTATTAATAATATATGCCTACGTAGAAATACTTGCAATAGAAAATGTTTAAATACAGGTATTGGCCGAGCTAAGCCGCGCCTTTAAAGGCCCTCATGAGTCAAATTTTCATTGGAAATTTCAGCTCCTTTAACCGAGTAAAATTGTTCACGAATAGTTTGCGTGAAAAATTTCATTTTTTTTTCGGTCTTACTATGGACATTTGATTGTCTTAAAAGGGTAACTGAACTGAAATGATAGTCACAGTTTCATCTTGGTGATCAATCACTCCCTATAGTATCAAACAGACCTTCAATATTTTTTAACAGCGAAATAAAAATGTATTAAATAAATGTGATAGATTCAAATACAGTTTTAGCCACAGTTAGATTGTTAAATATTAAAATAATTAGTTAGTTAGTAGTACCCTTTGCATTTTACGACGAACATTTTTTGCTCCTGAAGTAATAACATATTTTTAGCTGTATATATCTAGCCGGATTTTTGAAAACGTTATCGTCAAATGTACCTTTTCCGTCCAACAGTTTGTTTCGGCCAAAACTATATCCAAAGTAGCTGTAACAGTTATAAAAACTAAGAGTGCAACCATTGCATTTTTTCTTCTCCTCCTTTCCTTCTCCTCGCTCTTTCTTTTTCTCCTTTCCTTTTCCTTTGTTACTGTGATTTTAGAGCTTTTCAGGCTTAAGAAACCTGCCTTTTGACGCCTTCTCACTCAAATGACTGCCAATTTCGTTAGCCGTAAAAACGGTTTTCAAAAGATCGCTTAGATATATACTTGTCTATTATTTTATCAGCAGATGTAGAGCCATTTTCTTTGGAAATGCTTTAAGTAAACCACCACTATTATTATAATAATAATAATTATTATTTTTATACTCAGGTGAACGAGCGCCGACGTTAATTAGTTTTAAATACTTGGCTGAAACGAAATTTAATGCCCTCAGCTTTTAGTCCACCAATTTATCTTAATCTCCCCTCAAACGTCGCTGATATTTTTTTCCACAGGTGAAAACAAGGGTTTTTACTTCCCAATCAGCTTTTGTGAAGAAAATTGGAAAAACTACAAGTTAAAGGTGAGCTTCCTAATGCGAAGAATTGTTATTCATGTATCTTCATTACTGATCTTTGAAATTTGAAAAGACAGACGTCAACCTTGTTTATTCACCTCCTACTTTTCTTTTCTAATTAACCAAACTTTATTCAATTCAAATTGTTTCTAAAGGAAGACAAACAACAGAAGAGAACGGGTAAAAGTGTGAAGCGAAAAGAAGGAAAAGAAAACAAGTCATGCTACTTTCGTCATCCGAGTGCATCACCTTGTTTGCTGTAACCCTTACCGTGTTTGCTGCTATAGTAACAGTGAACCTTTTATCAATTGTTCTTTTTATAAAAAACCGCAGCCTTCGCACTCGTGCCATGTACCTTGTTATAAACCTGACCGTAGCTGATATGTTTGTCGGAGGATTTTCTCATTTTTTTTCTATTTCGATACCTCTCATACACATATACATGCGACATTGGGAAAATGATCTTTGGTATCATACAATTGACTATTAGTTATAGGACAAAAAACATTGAAGATTGGGTTTTAAAATAAATGGTGGCAAATTCATTTGACACAAGCTACGTCACATAAAAAAATATTCATAGAGCTAACGTGAGAAGAAGTTCGGTTGACTTTGAAATTGGTAGAAGATAACTGACAATGTATTAATTTTTCCGTTTACGTTCTAACTATGGATAATTGATTGTCTTGAAAGGGTTACTAGCTGAAATGGTAGTCATTCTTATACACAGGTGAACAAGCGCCGGCGTCAGTTAGTTAACTATTCAGCTGAAAACTATTTATCAAACATTTATTGCCCTCAGTTTTTATCCAACCGATTGCAATGTCCCTTCACACTCCTTTGATATTTTCTTCCATAGGACAAAGCAAGGATTTTTAGTAATACACATCAAATTTTCTGACACCATCTGAAAAACTTTTAGTTAAGTTGAGCATTTTTGCATACTTTTATCAGACAACTACAGATCAAATAATGTTTTAACGGAGCTTTAATATACAAGTAAATGAAAAACAATTTAAAGAAACAGTTCCTGTTCTTTTAGTACTCGAATGATAAACCGAGCGGCGATTTAATGTTGGCTGGTTGAAAGAGGATGTTCAATTGAACAACTGAAAGTTAAATTCAGAACCTTTTTTCAAGGGAGTACGTACATTAAGCGTAAAGAGCATTTATTTAAGAACCGCATATTTTTGACCATATGTTTAGGACATTCATAGGATTTTTGGACCCGTTTTAAACATGTGGTAGGGACCGGTGCAACGGTTGAATTTTTTCTGTAAAAAAGTGGAAGAGGCACAGAATTGTCTGGAAATTTCTTTTGCTCGAGAAAAAAATTTAATTTTTCTACGATTTTCTGAAGTTCGCTTTTCACCTTTCACTTCCCAGGTTTGATCATCATTCCTAAAAAGGACTTCTAAATTTTTTTTGCTTTGGAAACAGTAACGGAAAGAGGTATCGGAAAATGTTGAGTTTGCAGTAAACTATACAAAAGCATCAAAGATTTTTGGAACAGTAAAGAGGTATTAAATTCGCATAGACTAAAGGAGCTCTAGAATTACAAAACAGTTAAAAATTTTATAGTGCTTCTTAGAAAGCATTTGCAAAGCTTTAAAAAAAATCTGAAAAGATATCCTAAAATGATTATAATAGGATTTTTGAGAAGGCCGGCTTTGGGTATGGTGGGTTGTTTCAAGCAGCGCGATGTTTCTCTCGCTCCTCACTATATATATGCCTACACATAAATGTTCGCAATGTTTAAATACAGGGATTAGCCGAGCTGAAAGCGAATTAGGCTCTCTTCATTTTTTCATATGAGAAATTTCAGTTCCCTTAACTGAGTGAAATTGCGCAACTTTTGCAGTTGGGAAAAGAAAGCTTTTTGTAGTTGCTTCTATATATAACTGCGATGATCTTCTTTCATATAATTGTTTATGTATGGTTTGCATCAACGTAAAAGTAGCAGTGGCTCTGAACGTTCTTTGACCATTCGCTGTTTAAAGTCAAGAGTTCCCTTTTTATGATAACTTTTATAGGTTACAAAATAGGAAAACACCATTAAACTTCCTTTCATTTTCAGGAGAGACGCATGCGGAATAAAACTAAATCGTTTGTCCCAACAACCGATACTGTCGATCAGCGTCTGAATGTTTGAAAGTGTTTTCAAATTCTTCTGAAAGGTAGACGCGCAACAGAGAGTAAACGGGAATTAAAAGTGTGAAGCGAAAAAAAATAACAAGCCATGATATCATCCGAGTGCATCACCTCGCTTGCTGTATTCCTTATGAAGTCTGTTGCTATTAAGTAACAGTGAACCCTCTATCAATCGTTTTTTTTTATTACCAATGACCAAGCAGATACAAATTTTATAGAGCTTACTAGCGGAAAGCATGCGCATTTGCAGAGCTTTTTAAAACAACAATCTAAAAGATGTTCTTAAATGGTGTGAGTAAATTTTTGGAGAGAGGCGGCGTGGGGTATGATGGGCGGGTTGTAGAGCGATGTTTCTCTCCTCCTCACTATAATATATACCTACCTAGAAATAATTGTAATAGAAAATGTTTAAATACAGGTATTGGCCGAGCTAAGCCGCGACTTAAGGCCCTTATCAGTCATATTTTCATGAGAAATTTCAGCTCCGTTAACCGAGTGAAATTGTTCGCGAAGAGTTTATTTTACTTTGCATGAAACATTTCATTTTTTCCGGTCTCACAATGGAATAAGATATTTGATTGTCTTTGAAGGGTAACTGAACTGAAATGATAGTCACAGTTTCTTTTGGTGATCAATCACTCCCTATAGTATCAAACAGACCTTCAATATTTTTTAAGAGCGAAATAAAAATGTATTAATGTGATAGATTCAAATACAGTTTTAGCCACAGTTAGATTGTTAGTTAATTAGTTAGTTAATAGTACCCTTTGCATTTTACCACTAACATTTTCTGCTCCTGAAGTAATAACATATTTTTAGCTGTATATATCTAGCCGGATTTTTGAAAACGTTATCGTCAAATGTACCTTTTCGTCCAACAGTTTTTTTCGGCCAAAAACTATATTCAAAGTAGCTGTTATAAAAACTAAGAGTGCAACCGTTGCTTTTCTTTTTCTTCTTCTCCTTTCCTTCTCCTGGCTCTTTCGTTTTCTCCTTTCCTTTTCCTTCGTTAGTGTGATTTTGGAGCTTTTCAGGCTTACGAAACCTGCCTTTTGACGCCTTTTCACTCATTACAAATGACTGCAAATTTCGTTAGCCGCAAAAACGGTTTTCAAAAGATCGCTTAGATATACTTGTCTATTAATATGTTAAAATCAGATGTAGAGCCATTTTCTTTGGAAATGCCTTAAATAAACCACCACTATTATAATAATTATTATTTTTATACTCAGGTGATCGAGCGCCGACGTTTAGTTAGTTTTAAACATTCGGCTGAAGCGAAATTTAATGCCCTCAGCTTTAGTCCACCAATTTATCCTAATCTCCCCTCAAACGTCGCTGATATTTTTTTCGACAGGTGAATACAAGGGTTTTTACTTCAGCTTTTGTGAAGAAAATTTGAAAAACTACAAGTTAAAGGTGAGCTTCTTAATTCGAAGAATTGTTAATATTCATGTATCTTCATTACTGATCTTTGAAGATTTGAAAAGACAGACGGTCAACCTTGTTTGTTCACCTCCTACTTTTCTTTTCTAATTAACCAAACTTTATCCAGTTTAAATTCTTTCTAAAGGAAGACGAACAACAGAAGAGAACCCTTACCGTGTTTGTTGCTATAGTAACAGTGAACCTTCTATCAATTGTTCTTTTTATAAAAAACCGCAGCCTTCGCACTCGTGCCATGTACCTTGTTATAAACCTGACCGTAGCTGATATGTTTGTCGGAGGATTTTCTCAGTTTAATCTATTTCGATACCTCTCATACACATATATATGCGACATTGGTAAAATGAAGTTAAGCCAGGAAGTGAATGTGATATGTACCTTTCTCTTCTTGTGGTTTCCTACGACCTCTCTAACAAACATTGCAGTCATTTCAATGGATCGGCTGCATGTAACAATTCGTCCCTTCAGGCATCGCCTCATCAAAAAGTGGGTCTACGGGATAACAATTGCTGGTGTCTGGGTTTTAGCTGCAATGGTATCAACTGCAACGTTAATACTTTTAGTATATGTGGAAGAACCGTCATATCAGTTTTACGCATGGCAATCATTCAGTTGTTTGTGTCTATTTGTTATCTGTGTTTCTTACTCTTCCATTGCTGTTAAATTCTTGTGTGGAGCGCATCCTCAGTACCATGGTGCAGCCAACAGACAAAAGAAACTGACCGTAACATTATTCATAATGACTATCGTATCCTTACTGATGTGGCTACCACATGCGGTTTTTGGTTTTCTTTATTATCAATCTTCGACTAGTATCATTAAATTTCTTTCTTTACAGGGAATTGTACGTTTGGATTATTCTTTAACGACTCTATTTATGATGAACTCACTAGTTAATCCCATCGTTTACACAATCAGAATGCCAGAGTTTAGGAAAGCTCTCCTGCTGTTATTTAAATGTCAACGAAGACAAAATGCCCGAGTTATTCCTCTTCATGCGATTTAATGTACGTACTTTGTTTAACACTTGGAAGCCAACTAATGATTTCGTCATCTCCATGAAAAAAAAAAAAAAAACAGTAGCTGATTGTATATTACTATTGCGGCTTTAAGTTCGATAAAAAGGCTGTAAATAGTTGTTGTGGTGCAATATTTTCCTTGGTTTAAATGTTAATTCCTTTGTTTTAAACTCTGATACTCAATCGTACATATAACCATACCGCAAAACAACGGAAAACAAACAAAATTTAAACCATTGATGAGTTGAACCACGGTATTAATTTCGTCAGGTACTAAAACTAAATGTAGAGCCGGTTAGTAGTCTCGTTTATCTTTTCGTTACCATGGTTTAGTATGCTTCCAAAATGAAAAGATATCCTTTAAATTCCTTGTTTAGAATTAGTCATTATGATTGTGGGGCAAAAAAAGATATATCCATTATGTACATTAAGAGCAGAAGCAGCCTCGTACCCAGGCCGGTTCACGCTATCAGAGTTACCAGAAGAGGCTTGAAACCGAGCGCTAGTCCTCGGCGAATCTTTTCGTCAAGCTTGACAGGTGACGTCACACTGATATCGTCGAGGACGGCGGGGAACGAGGCTGGCGCAGAAGTTGTTTCGTCCTTAATTTGTTGTTTTTCACAACGTGATATCTACCTAATGCAGCTTGTTTCAGTTGAAGGTAAACTAGTACCTGTATCTTTAAAATCAGCATTTTAAGAGAATTCAATAAAGTTTTAAGTTAAACAGGATTTCTTTACGTTCTTATCTGTGTCTGAAATATCACAAGGAATGGGCCGGAAAAACGCTGCAATGGGAAAAGCACACTTCAGTGTCCTAAGGATGGGAAAAGTCAGAAGATTGTTAAAAGTCTTTTTTTTTCACGCCAATTTTATGAAAGGATTATAAGAATGTTATTTTTCCTCGTGTAGAGCACATTTGTGTACAGCTTGCCAGATACATTAATTCAGTACTCTTTCTGCCACTATTGTTAAACATTTACGGGTCTTTTTTTGAGAGATAAGATACTTAGCCATTTCTGGGAAGGGAACTCAGTTGAAAAACTTCGAAAATCTTGAATGAATGAAGGGTCATCAAAACTTTTTAGCCTTTCTCGAACTACAGAAATTTGTAAACAAGAGTTTTGCTTCTTCAAACATATATTTTACATCAGAAAACTTTCGTTGCCTGATTAATGAGAATGAAGACGTATCAAATAGTCTGGATTGAATATTGGCATCACTGGAAACTAAATCCAGTAAATCCATCTTGTCAGTTCGTGTCCTTAAGCTGCGCCATGAATTCTTGGTGAAAGGTTCTTAGTCGCTCAAACATTGGAGTGTACGTCTAATCAGACGGAAGAATAGTGATCCTACCAAGAAAGATTTTAAAAACATGAAACCGTTTTAAATTATTTCCTTTCTATCGATAGCATGCCTGAAAATCAAAACGTTTTGGATTACTAATTCATAACTGTGGGGATAAAACTTGCTCGAACTGTATCAGACTTTAACACGCTGACAGAACGTCGCTTTTACAGACTATCCTCTTAAGGATGCGTTGCAGATCACGCTTTTTTCCCACGTGAATTTTAGCTCTGATCAATACCGTAAAATCCCGTTTGTAAGCCCTTCTATTTGTAAACACCAGTTTTATTCCATTTGCAGGCCCTCCACTAAGCCCCCATCACCCCGGCTATTGGCCAGTCTGTGAATACCCTTATTAAATGGGTGGTTCCGCAAACGGGCAAGATGAGGAGAATATTGTGTTCTGATTGGTTACCCGAGCAAGAAAGTAACGAAAGATAATTTGCAATGTACTATGGGATTCTTGTTGACGACCCTTTTCTGTTCTATCCTTTTCCTGATTATTTTTTGGTGGTGGGTGGGGAGGGAGAGGGGTCTTTCCAATTTTAAAGTTGCAGTCAATGTAATCAATCTAAATTTATGCAAGTCTGTGAAAACCTTCTGACACAAGAGCGCAAATGATATCACAGAGAGGTTTTTAAATTGATCATCAAAATTCCGACCTGAAGTTGATGACCCTTGTTAATTCAAATCTTACCTGTAGCAAAAGTTATTACTGCTGCCTTTCATATCACAAAAGTGACCAGGAATCATGAAATTCCAGTTTTCTCTAGCGCCTGCCAACAGTAAAACTCGTCTGGTGGCAGTTCCTTGGCCTGAATAACAATAAAAATACAAACAACTCAGAAGACTCAAAAAGTCTCTACATATTACTTTTGTTCTCGTCTACCATAAATCCTGACCCTTCGCTCACCAAACAGATCACATACATACTTTCTTTGTGAGGGGAATGTTTGTATGTCAAAGGATCCTTCCATGAAGCCTTGGCAGCGGGCTGGTACTAGATCAATACGAAATATGGAATTTAGCAATGCAATATTAAAGTTGAGAAAGTGAAATTTAAATTTTCGCGGGGCATTATAATTAACAACCTGAATAAGCTGGGAGCCTATAGCGTCCTTTTCACTTTTTGTTACAGAAGAACGCCTTTTGTGAGCGACTGACACGGCGGGAAATGGGTTGGCATTCGCCTAATATAAGGCTCTTCCAAGGGAATCTTGGATTCTGTGTCGCACGCTTTGGATTGACTGTATTCGGGATTCCTTGTCAGTGGAGGGTGGATTCCGGATTCTAGTCATTAGCGAGATTTTGGACTTGCTGAGCTGAATTCCGAAACCAAAGCCCAGGGTTCCGGAATCCGGATTACCTTGTTTTGGACGATTGGCATAACATGGCCGACTTCTAGAGATATCCATCATAGTATTGTGCAGTGCGGTTCTAGAAATCAGGGCCGGAAACTCGACTTGATACCTTGGCTACCTCGATAGCTTTCTTTGGAAGTGTTATCCTCGGAAACGCATACATTGCACCTGCTACCTCGTTACACTTAACATTCTCAGGTAAATTAGGCATGGGCCCCCAATTATTCAGTCAAAAAACTGATGGCGGTGGTCTATCTCTGAGTACTTAAGCATTAGAAAAATGAGACTTTGCCTAATACATACAAGGGTGGTTTCTGTCAATATGGTGTCTTTCAATTATGCAAATGATGTCACGTGACTCCACGCGGCCAGAAAATAATAAAAAGTATTTAAACAAAAATGGCAAAACTTTTTGTTGTTAGTTATTAAACCGGACTGGTTTAGGACAATGTGTAATGTAAGCATCTACAAAACTTTGCTTGGCATTTTTTGAATTTGTTATTGTTTTAGATAATAAATGGTTTTTTTCAACTAGACCCAGTCCCCCAATGCAATTTTATCCCATCATTAACGCCTTCGCTTTTAAAAATCTAAAAAAGGCCAGGCACAGAAGTGATATATTAAACGGCCTGAACATTATGCAACCCGTAAAATAATTGAAGACACACGAGAAAGTGTTGCCGTTTCAAGAACAGGTTTTTTCCGCCGATGGAGGTCACGTGACCTAATTTGCATAATTTTAAAGCACGAAATTGGCGCAAACTAAAAATGCGTGCAGCTGGCTAAGTTTTATGTGTTTACGTCTAAAGCTCTTAGATATAGACCACCCCCTCACTTTCGAAGTGAGCAAATTGAGGCAAATTGAGGCCCATGCCTTAATTTACCTGAGTTTTCCATTGAGTTAATAACCTCCGTTGTCATCTTTGCTTTCTTCCTGTAAGAATCCTTGATGGATGTTACTTCCTGTACAACGAGTAAACAAAAAAATAATACATTAGGCATAGATATAAAAAGACCATTGGAGGTTCCCTTTTATAATTTCCCTAGTCTGTTCATGTTGTTCTTTAGCAGAATAATGAAAATATATAAAACTGTTCTATTAAGGCCTTGCACTGCTGTTTAAAAAGTAAAAGCTAAAATCCAAGCTTTCGCCGATCAACGGTGAAAGCTTGAAGTGCTTTAAACAGCAGTTCAAGGCCTCAATAGAACAGTTTTATAAAATTTCCCTAGTGCGTTGCAGTTGAAGATCATTTTCTATGCATTTAAGAAGATTGCCAACTATTTCGGGAATAAATCAGATTTTTTTTGTTTTGGAGGCAATGTCACAAATGTTTGGGTGACAATACCATAAAATAAAATTCAATAAAATGCAAAGCAAAGCAATGCAATACAATACAAAGCGATACAGTACAATGCGATAACCTTCTTTTAAAGCGGTCAAATGTGCTTAGGTAAATAGCTACTTTACAGATATGAATGAAGAAGGTTTAAATTGTTACAATTCAGATATATAAAACCTGAAACATGTTATAACCGTAGCGGCTTATGCTTAAAAATAAGAGGACAAAACAGGAAAGGTCTAATTATTTTGATGGGATTCATGCACACAGTGTAATAAAACAACTAAGAGAAATTAATACATTTTATCGCGCAAATAAAAGCGGTGCCCTGGCGAGAGGAACTCATTCACTCGCCGTCAGTCCCTACGCAGGCCAAAGGATGTGTAGTAAATTGTGTTCTTTTTTTGTACTATTTTGCACTTCCATTTTACTTGGCATAATTTTTTCCAAAAATTTCAGGAAAAATTCAGGAACTATTGGCATGAAATAAGTTATAATTTGAAACTGTAAGGACACCTAGCTAGAGAAACTACAACTCCTGTCCTACTTTGCTTGAATGATGCACGGAGGCAAAATAATCGTTGTAAGTGTCCATCAAATAGGGTCGATTGGTTGTGGCTGATTAAAACAAGGAAGTTCAAGTTAACAAAAAGCATAATTCAGCAGCAAATTTTAGCTATTTAGTGGAGATAGATATATTTAGGGGTAAAAAATAATGGCCAAGACAATTATTCATGGTAATTACTATTTAAAAGCTTTAATAGTGAAATATTATTTCCCAAAACAGATGTGGAGATAATTTACAAGAACGTAAAAATCGAGGAAAGATTATTTTTCGCTGGAGTTACCTCCAAAGCAGACGTCTTTTGCAAGCCGAGCTGATATTTTCCAAACAAAAACTATAGGTATACTTTTTTGCTTAATCCGAGTGGGGACACCAAGCATAGCATTTTACGAAAGGTTAGTTATTAAAAAAAAAAAAAAAAAAACCAAACGGCTGAACAAAACTAGCCTGTACACAGACGTTGTTTTTTTTTTTCTTTTCGTTCTTTTCCAAAGCATCGGCGAGCGAGAACGAGTGCGGAGCGTGTGAAAGAAAAATAAAGAATTCTCTCCTTCCCCACCCCTAACCCCTTCCGCTGGTGGTCAGTAAATCCCCCGCGGTTTTTGTTTTTTATCACGCGCGCTCGATGGACTTTGTAGAGAAAATAGAGGGTCTGTGAACAGGCTAGAACAAAACGAAACATATTGAAGGTTTTTACTGCGGTATCATGCAGTCATTGGGCATAAATTTGTTGTTAAAGATACCAGTTATAGAGCGATAGACATACTATTCTTATTAAAAAAGCAAATATTTAACCTAGGTCCTACTTAGACCGCGGTTTATATATAGGACATTCAGTGGACCTTCAGATCTTTTCAAGTGTAGTAAGGGCACCCAACGACTGTTTTCTGTTAGAAGAAGCAGAATTATTTTTTGTGGAAATTTCTATACTATTAGATAGCTCGAGAAACTGAGTTAAAAGTTCTAGATGAAATTCACATATTAAATTATTCGAAGTTTCAGTCTATTAACTTTTCTAAAATTTTCTGAAGGTGTATGTAGTGTCGGGTCTCAAGAGACTTAATGTGGGACAATTAGATGCGAAATGAGCGTTAACGCTTTAAGAAAACAGGAACTGGATTTGCATATAGGACAGTGTAGAACGGACTAGTAGGAGGACTGTTAACTGAACTAAGGGCGTATAATGTAACCGTTTATTGAGCTCGATTCGCGACTTCACATTGGCGACGAGGATTTATTCTATTAATTGGAAAATGGCTGGTTTCGATACAAACCTGAATTACGGAACATTCGACCCCGATATGGATCCAACTTCGGTGGGTTTGCGCTTCAGAAAATACGTGGAAAGATTTAAAGTTTACGCGTTAGCAATGAACATAAAGGATAAAGCAAGAAAAAGAGCGTTATTCTTACATTGTGCAGGACCGAAAGTCCAAGACATTTTTGACACCCTCGAAGACACCGGCGAGGATTTCGAAACCGCCGCCGAGAAACTCATGGAATATTTCGAACCAAGAAAACACCACTTATTCAACATACATTCGGCAGCTAACTCAAGAGAAAGAGGAGTCATACGATGACTTCGCTACCCGCCTGAAACAAGCAGCGGGTCCATGCGATTTTCCGACGGATTGGCGTAATGTTGAAATTCAGCTGCAGTTAATAGAGAAAGGAAAATCGAGGCGGGTCCGACGGCGGTTGCTTAGCAAACCTCATACCCTAACGGAGGCCCTGGATTTCGCAAGAGCCCAGGAAATGTCGGATAAGCAAGCGGAAAGAATTGAAATAGACCTACAAAGCCATGGAACTGACACCAATCCAGAAGAGAAGTTATATGCGCTCGGACAACAGGCACAAAGCAAGACGGCTGGAAAGGTGTGTTTTTCTTGTGGTGGAACTTTTCCGCATGCTGGAGGAAGGATGAAATGTCCAGCCCGGGGATAGAAATGCTTGACGTGTAACAAAATGAATCATTTCGCCAAATGTTGTAGGATGAAAGGAAAAGAAGACAGGGGTGTGTTGAAAGCAGTCGAAAAGGACTCGGAGAGTAGCGATGCCGAATCCCTTTGCGGTATTGAGAAAGTTGGAGCGGTCGAACACAATCAGGGCCGCAGGCCCGTGAGCAAGGTGACAGTGGATAATCGTGAATTTCAAGTACTGGTGGATACAGGGTCGACTGTAAATGTAATGGACGAGATAACATTCAAGAGGTTACTGGCCGATAAAGTGACATTGAGAAGGTCATTGAGTGTTTTGCGTGCATACCAATCGAACGAAAACCCGTCGGCGCCACTGAAGGTTATGGGAAAGTTTGAGGCCATTGTTGAGTCGAACACTAGAATCGCCCCTGCCACGTTTCATGTTGTAAAGGGACATACGAACACTGAGCCCTTGATAGGTTTCCAGACCGCGGAGGATCTTGGTCTTGTTAAGGTGGCAAACACGGTCCAAAGAGAGGAAACAATCACAAGCAATCTGTTAAAAGAGTACGCTGATCTGTTCCGCGGTATCGGAAAGGTGAAAGGAGTGAAGGTAGATTTACACGTTGACCCCGCAGTAACACCGGTTGCACAGCCCCACAGGAGAATACCGTTCAGTGTAAGACCCAAGCTGGAAGCAGAATTGGAGAAACTCGAGGCTGACGACATAATTGAGAGGGTAGAGAAGCCTACCAGTTGGGTGTCGCCGGTAGTTATAACGCCGAAGCGGTCCAGCAATGAAATACGTTTGAATGTGGACATGAGGGAAGCAAATAAAGCCATTCCGCGAACCTACACAGTCATGCCTACACTTGATGATATCATAAATGAGCTCAATGGGGCCACAGTATTTCTCATCTTGATATGAACCATGGTTACCACCAACTGGAATTGGAGGAGAATAGCCGCGACATCACTACTTTTGCGACACATGTAGGTCTCTACAGGTACAAGAGACCCAATTTTGGTACGAGATCCGCTGGGGAGATATTCCAGGAAACTGTCAGCAAAGAAATCACTCGAGACATAGTGGGATGCATCAACATCAGTGACGATATCCTCGTATTCGGCAGGAACCAAAAGGAACATAATCAGCATTTAGAGAAGTTGTTTAAGAGAGCTAGAGAGAAAGAAATCACATTCAACAAAGATAAATGCGAATTCAATAAGGATAAGTGCCTGTATTATGGAATGGTGTTCTCGAAAGAAGGGGCCTCCCCTGATCCCAGGAAGGCAGAGGCCATTAAACAGGCTGAGCCCCCACGCAACGCTAAAGAACTGAATTCGTTTCTGTGCACCGTCCAGTACAATGCAAGGTTCATGGAGAGTTACGCCCCACAAACCGATGTTCTGAGGGCACTGGCTAGAGCTGACGCTTTCAAGTGGGAAGAGAAACATCAGGAAGCATTCGAAGCTTTAAAGAATGCTCTAAGTGCTGATACAGTTTTAGCGTATTTTGATCCTTCCGCTGATCATGAAGTACATGTCAATGGTTGTCCCCTGGGGATCTCGGCAACGTTAGTCCAGCGCAGTCCAAATGAAGACTATTGGAGAGTGGTACAGTATGCGAGCAGGGCGTTGTCAGACGCTGAGCGGAGATATTCCCAGATCGAGCTGGAGACACTGGTCGCTGATTTCGCGTGTAGAAAGTTTCACGTCTTCCTGTATGGCAGGCCATTCATAGTTGTCACTGATCACAAGCCCTTGGAGTTCATTTTTAATAACCCGAGGCATGCAACGTCTATACGGTTGCAGAGAATGACTGTGCGAATGCTTGATTATGAGTTTAAGGTAGAATACAGGCCAGGGAAGACCAACATCTCAGACTACACATCAAGGTACCCCCTTCCTCTCCAGCACAGCGAAAGAAGGGAACTGGGCACGACTAAAGATGTCAGGCATTACGTGAATTTCGTAATTGAAAATGATATTCCAAAGGCGATAAGCAAGGAAGAAATAATCGTGTCAACGGAAAATGACAGGGAATTACAGAAATTGATTAAGTGTGTCGGAGAGAAGGATATAGACCTCAGAGACGCAGACTTGAGAAAGTACTCTAACGTGTTCAACGAACTGGCCGTAGTTGATGGGCTCGTTCTTCGAGGTGAACGCATTGTAGTGCCCCAGACACTCAGGGAAGCCATGGTTAAGATTGCTCACGAAGGCCACCAAGGGATTGTTCGTACAAAGCAGTTACTCCGTGCCCATGTGTGGTTTCCTGGTATGGACACAATGGTCGAAAGGCATGTAGGGAAATGGCTCGCTTGCCAATCTACCACCCCCTGTCACACCAGAGAGCCTCTACAGATGACAGAATTGCCAAGGGGTCCGTGGAAAAAGGTCAGTGTAGATTTCGCGGGGCCGTTGAGAAACAAAGACATGGCTTTGGTCTTTTGGGACCAGTATGCCAGGTATCCAGTCGTTGAGTTTACGTCAAGTACTTCTGCTGATTACGTCATTCCCTTATTTACGCGCGTGTTCAACACGTATGGAATCCCTGAAGAGATCAAAACGGATAATGGGCCCCCATTCAATGGATCAAAGTTTGCGAACTTTGCTCAGGAACAAGGATTCAGACACCGAAAGGTCACCCCTGGGTGGGCTGAAGCTAATGGTGACGTGGAGCGTTTCATGCAAACCCTCAAGAAGAGTGCGAGAACCTCTAAACTTGAAGGGAAAGCTATTCGAGAGGGAGTGCAAAGAACGGTTGGCAGCTATCGCGCCACGCCCCACCCTGCGACAAAGGAAAGCCCTGATATGCTCATGTTCGGCAGAGAGCTACGGAGGAAGCTACCGGAAAGGATCGTACCCGCAGGAGAAATTCCATATGACCCAATCAGACAAAGAGACGCGGCTAAAAAGAAGCAGATGAAAGAGTACGCGGACAAGAGGCGGAACGCCCGGGAAAGCTCTGTAGTGGTTGGAGACCAAGTTCTTTTGAAGCAGAGCAAAACAGATGTTCTCACCCCAGCATTTGACCCCCGACCCTTCTCAGTAATAGGCGTGAAAGGAAGTATGATCACCGTGAAAAGGGGTAGAAAGATTAAATCCCGGAATTCATCCCATTGTAAGTTGCTGAAGCACGCGAGAGAGGATGAGTACGTAGCTGTGGATTTGGACCAAGAAGGTCTGGATACATCCAGTGCGGAAGAAACTGAAACAGGAGCCAGGGAAGATTTGCGTCTGCAACCTGACAACCTCGGCGCATCCACTGAGATGACGACTGGCGGTCCACGTAACGTTCCAGGAGCGACGGAAACGGAGGGACATCAACAGCAGCCAGACGATACTGCAGTAGGTGGGCCAAGAAGATCAGCACGTGCAAGAACGTCTACTTGGAACACTATTTACAGGGACTTTGAGCCACACCAGAAAAAAGGGGAAAGATGTAGTGTCGGGTCTCAAGAGACTTAATGTGGGATAATTAGATGCGAAATGAGCGTTAACGCTCTAAGAAAACAGGAACTGGATTTGCATATAGGACAGTGTAGAACGGACTAGTAGGAGGACTGTTAACTGAACTAAGGGCGTATAATGTAACCGTTTATTGAGCTCGATTCGCGACTTCACAGTGTAGTCATCCACAGGCTTCGTAGAAAAGGCCGGACTTTCGCCTTTGGAACAGTAAAGGAAAGGGGTATCGGAAAATGGGTAGTTTCCAGTAAAAAAATTAAAATTTTAAAGCATCAAAGAATTTGGGAAAAGTATAAATTATAAGAAAGCGCGAATAAATTTGCATAGCCGGGGTAAAGAGGCCCTAGGATGAACGAACAGATTAAATTTAAAGTTTACGGAGCTTTTCTAGAACGCATTTGCAAAGCTTTGAAAATTATATGAAAGTATTAAATCCTAGAACAGTTTTTGAAGAATTTTGGAGAAAGGCTGCGATAGTTGTAACGTTAACAGATATCCAGTCTTTAAGAACCGAATAAACCTAAGTTCTATACCTTAGAAAACGTTTTAGCTATATATAGGACAATCTGCAGTGACCACGAGATCTTTCACATGTTTCTGATGTAGGCTGGTTTAAGTAGCGCGTGTTTCTTTCCTCCTCACTATGTATGCCTACATTGATATATTCTAGTGCAGTGGAAAATATTTAAATACAAGGATTGGCCGAGCTAAGCAACTTGGGCCGTCTTCATATTTTCATGAAAAGTTAAAGTAGACTCGGAAAAATGACTACGATTTTTTGCTATTTTTTATAAGCTTTGAAAGTTCTTTTGACAGTAACTTCATTAGATCGCATGTATGCAACAGTTTGTCCCTTTAGGCATCGCCTCATCGAAAAGTGGGTCTACGGGCTAACAATTGCTTGTGTCTGGGTTTTAGCTGTAATGTTATCAACCGCCACTTTTATAATCAGACAACGATATGGAGAATGGTTAATATATAGTTATCACGTATGGCAATCATTCATTTGTTTGTGTCAATTGGTTATCTTTGCTTCTTACTCCTTCATTGTTCTAAAATTTGTGTGTGAAGGTGTGAAATAATTCAGATAAAACCTGAAATATGTTATAACCGTAGCGGCTTATGCTTAACAATAAGAGCACAAAACAGGAAAGGTCTAATCATTCCGATGGGATTCATGCACACAGTGTAATAAAAAAACTAAGAGAAATTAATACATTTTGGCGAGCAAATAATAGCGGTGCCCTGGCGAGAGGAACTCATTCACTTGCCGCCAGTCTCTACGCAGGCCAAAGAATGTGTAGTAAATTGTGTTCTTCTTTGTACTATCGTGCACTTCTGTTTTATTTAGCAAAATTTTATCCAAAAAAATCAGGAAAAAATCAGGAACTATTGACATGAAATAAGTTATAATTTGAAACTGTAAGGACACCTAGAGAAACTACAACTCCTGTCCTACTTTGCTTGAATGATGCACGGAGGCAAAATAATCGTTGTAAGTGTCCATCAAATAGGGTCGATTGGTTGTGGGCTGATTAAAACAAGGAAGTTCAAGTTAACAAAAAGCATAATTCAGCAGCAAATTTTTAGTTATTTAGTGGGGATAGATATATTTCGTGGTAAAAAATAATGGCCAAGACAATTATTCATGGTAATTACTATTCAAAAGCTTTAATAGTGAAATATTGTTTCCTAAAACAGATGTGCAGATAATTTATCAGAACGTATAAATCGAGGAAAGATTATTTTTCGCTGGAGTTACCTCCGACGCAGACGTCTTTTGCAAGCCGAACTGATATTTTCCAAACAAAAACTATAGGTATACTTTTTTGCTTGATCAGTGGGGTCACTAAGCATAGCATTTTACGAAAGGTTAGTTATTTAAAAAAACAATGAAACGGCTGAACAAACCTAGCATGTACACAGACGTTGTTTTATTTTTCTTTTCGTTCTTTTCGAAAACATCGACGAGCGAGAACGAGCGCGGAGCGCGAGAAAGGAAAATAAGATTTTTCGCCTTCCCCACTCCTAACCCCTTCCGCTGGCGGTCAGTAAATCCCCCGAGGTTTTTGTTTTTTATCACGCGCGCTCGATGGACTTTGAAGAGAAAATAGAGGGTCTGTGAACAGGCTAGAACAAAACGAAACATATTAAAGGTTTTTACTACGGTATCATGCAGTTAGTACGCTTCGTAGAAAAGGCCGGACTTCTAAAATTTTCGCCTTTGGAAATAGTAACGGAAAGGGGTATCGGAAAATGGTTAGTTTCCAGTAAAAAATTAAAATTTAAAGCATCAATTTAGAATTTGGGAAAAGTACAAATTATGAGGAAGCGCGAATAAATTTGCATAGCGTAAAGACGCCCACGGATGAACGAACAGCTAAAAGTTTACGGAGCTTTTCTAGAACGTATTTGCAAAGCTTTGAAAACTATCTAAAATGTATATCCTAAAATGGTTTTTGAAGAATTTTGGAGAAAGGGGGCGATAGGTGTAACAGATATCTAGTCTTTAAGAACCGAATAAACCTAAGTTCTATGGCCTTAGACCACGTTTTTATCTGCTGTGACCACGAGATCTTTCACATGTTTCTGATGTAGGCTTGTTTAAGTAGCGCGTGTTTCTCTCCTCCTCACTATATATGTCTACATTGATATATTTTAGTGCAGTGGAAAGTATTTAAATACAAGGATTGGCCGAGCTAAGCAACTTGGGCCGTCTTCGTGTTTTCATGAAAAATTTCAGCTTCAGAAATTGTTCACGTTTGCACAAAAGAAGACTCGGAAAAATGACTACGATTTTATTGCTAGTTTTTATAAGCTTTTAAAGTTCTTTTGACAGCAACTTCATAAGATCGCATGCATGTAATAATTCGTCCCTTCAGGCATTGCCTCATCGAAAAGTGGGTCTACGGGCTAACAATTGCTGGTGTCTGGGTTTTAACTGTCAACCGCCACTTTTATAATCAGACAACGATATGGAGAATGGTTAATATATAGTTATCACGTATGGCAATCATTCATTTGTTTGTGTCAATTGGTTAATTATCTTTGTTTCTTACTCCTCCATTGTTCTAAAATTTCTGTGTGGAGCGGTGAAATAATTATTGTGTGTGTCGATCAAATAGGGTCGATTTGTTTTTTGGGCTGATTGTCGAACAAATTTCTAATTAAAAAAATATGGGGGTAGATGTATTAAGCGGAAGATGATAAGCAAAGGAAATTATTCAAGGTTAGCTAATTCTTTAGTGCAATATTTCCCAAAACAGATGTGCAGATAATTTAAGACCGAAAGATTATTCTTCGCCGGAGTAACATCCAACGCAGACGCCTTTTACAAGCCAAACTGATGATTAATTTTTCAAATGTAAATGCGTAAATTCACATCGCTTTATCAGAGGAGACATCCAGCAAAGGATTTTGTGAAAGGTTAGATATTTAAAAGAAGAAAAACAAAAAAATTTTATATTTGGTATCATACAATTAAGTATTAGTTATAGGACAAAAAACATTGAAGATTGAGTTTTAGAATAAATGGTGGCAAATTCATTTGACACAAGCTACGTCACATAAAAAAATATTCATAGAGCTAACGTGACAAGAAGTTCGGTTGACTTTGAAATTGGTAGAAGATAACTGACAATGTATTAATTTTTCCGTTTACGTTCTAACTATGGATAATTGATTGTCTTAAAAGGGTTACTAGCTGAAATGGTAGTCATTCTTATACACAGGTGAACAAGCGCCGGCGTCAGTTAGTTAATTATTCAGCTGAAAACTATTTATCAAACATTTATTGCCCTCAGTTTTTAGTCAACCGATTGCAATGTCCCCTCACACTCCTTTGATATTTTCTTCCATAGGACAAAGCAAGGATTTAGTAATACACATCAAATTTTCTGACACCATCTGAAAAACGTTTAGTTAAGTTGAGCATTTTTGCATACTTTTATCAGACAACTACAGATCAAATAATGTTTTAACGGAGCTTTAATATACAAGTAAATGAAAAACAATTTAAAGAAACAGTTCCTGTTCTTTTAGTACTCGAATGATAAACCGAGGGGCGATTTAATGTTGGCTGATTGAAAGAGGAAGTTCAATTGAACAACTGAAAGTTAAATTCAGAGTTCCCTGTTTGTCCCAACAACCGATACTGTCGATCAGCGTCCTAATGTATGACTCCATTAGTGATCTTTGCGGAACTAACATCAGCCTTCTCGGTCCACGTTCTTAATTGAAATTGTTTTCAAATTCTTCTGAAAGGTAGACGCGCAACAGAGAGAAAAAAGGGAATAAAAAGTGTGAAGCGAAAAAAACAACAAGCCATGATATCATCCGAGTGCATCACCTGGCTCGCTTTATTCCTTATGAAGTCTGTTGCTATTAAGTAACAGTGAACCCTCAATCAATCGTTCTTTTTATTACCAATGACCAAGCAGATACAAATTTTATAGAGCTTACTAGCGGAACGCATGCGCATTTGCAGAGCTTTTTAAAACAACAATCTAAAAGATGTTCTTAAATGGTGTGAGTAAATTTTTGGAGAGAGGCGGCGTCGGGTATGGTGGGCGGGTTGTAGAGCGATGTTTCTCTCCTCCTCACTATAATATATACCTACCTAGAAATAATTGTAATGGAAAATGTTTAAATACAGGTATTGGTCGAGCTAAGCCGCGACTTAAGGCCCTTATCAGTCATATTTTCATGAGAAATTTCCGCCTCTTTTAACCGAGTGAAGTTGTTCACGAAGTAGAGTTTATTTCACTTTGCATGAAACATTTCATTTTTCCCGGTCTCACTATGGATATTTGATTGTCTTTGAAGGGTAACTGAACTGAAATGATAGTCACAGTTTCATTTTGGTGATCAGTCACTCCCTATAGTATCAAACAGACCTTCAATATTTTTTAAGAGCGAAATAAAAATGTATTAATGTGATAGATTCAAATACAGTTTTAGCCACAGTTAGATTGTTAGTTAATTAGTTAGTTAATAGTACCCTTTGCATTTTACCACTAACATGTTCTGCTCCTGAAGTAATAACATATTTTTAGCTGTATACATCTAGCCGGATTTTTGAAAACGTTATCGTCAAATGTACCTTTTCGTCCAACAGTTTTTTTCGGCCAAAAACTATATTCAAAGTAGCTGTTACAAAAACTAAGAGTGCAACCGTTGCTTTTCTTTTTCTTCCTCTCCTTTCCTTCTCCTGGCTCTTTCGTTTTCTCCTTTCCTTTTCCTTCGTTAGTGTGATTTTGGAGCTTTTCAGGCTTAAGAAACCTGCCTTTTGACGCCTTTTCACTCATTACAAATGACTGCAAATTTCGTTAGCCGTAAAAACGGTTTTCAAAAGATCGCTTAGATATACTTGTCTATTAATATGTTATCAGCAGATGTAGAGCCATTTTCTAGGAAATGCTTTAAATAAACCACCACTATTATAATAATTATTATTTTTATACTCAGGTGATCGAGCGCCGACGTTTAGTTAGTTTTAAACATTCGGCTGAAGCGAAATTTAATGCCCTCAGCTTTTAATCCACCAATTTATCCTAATCTCCCCTCAAACGTCGCTGATATTTTTTTCCACAGGTGAAAACAAGGGTTTTTACTTCAGCTTTTGTGAAGACAATTTGAAAAACCACAAGTTAAAGGTGAGCTTCCTAATTCGAAGAATTGTTATTCATGTATCTTCATTACTGATCTTTGAAATTTGAAAAGACAGACGTCAACCTTGTTTGTTCAACTCCTACTTTTCTTTTCTAATTAACCAAACTTTATTCAATTCAAATTCTTTCTAAAGGAAGACGAACAAAAGAAGAGAACGGGTAAAAGTGTGAAGCGAAAAGAAGGAAAAGAAAACAAGTCATGCTATTTTCATCATCCGAGTGCATCACCTGGTTTGCTGTATTCCTTATCGTGTTTGTTGCTATAGTAACAGTGAACTTTCTATCAATTGTTCTTTTTATAAAAAACCGCAGTCTTCGCACTCGTGCCATGTACCTTGTTATAAGCCTGACCGTAGCTGATATGTTTGTCGGAGGATTTTCTCATTTTAATATATTTCAACACTTCTCATATATATGCAACATTGGGAAAATGAACTTAAGCCGGGAACTGAATGGAATAATTAAATTTCTCTACCTCTGGTTTCCTCTGACCTCTCTAACAAACATTGCAGTCATTTCATTGGATCGGCTGCATGCAACAATTCGTCCCTTCCGACATCGCCTCATCAATCAAAGAAAGACTATCGTCAACTCGTGGGTACGTTGTTTAGAAAATAATCAATTAGTTATCACCTCTGGTTTTCCCACAGTAAATTTTAGGAAATGATAGAAATTCAGATTATAAATATACTATCCTTGTTCTGGAAACACAATACTTTTCTTGCTGTTTGTTGCACTTTATTAACAGTTATTTAGGTATATATTTAAAAACAAAGAAACAAAAAAACCAGCAAAACAAATAAGCAAACAAAACAAAAAAGAAAGGAAGAAGGGAAAAACGCGATAAAAAGAACTCATTTTGTCAGAGGTTTTCGATGGGTCTTGATGTTCTAACGACAAACACATCTCCTCTGGACCCTGTGGCCATACTTAACCGATTGAAAAAACGACTCGAAGCAATCGGATGAAATTTAAGGCTAATTGAAATCAGGTTACTGACAGTAAAAAACAATGTAAACACATTTCATGGCAATGAAAGAACATAAGCGATACAAAGTCGACACAACTCCTCCGCGAAATAGGACGCAAAACATGAGCTTATGTTGTCCTATCTCGATTTCTGCTGTTATTTTAAAGCTAATGCTCAAAATCAAATCCATTTTCCCCGTGATCTTAAGGAGTCCTTATAAAGAAGAAGATGAAAAAGTGCCTTTATCATACATTCATTCATACACATAACCTACTACATTACTACAAGGTATGAGATCAAGCCAGCGTCGAAGTTGAAGGAGTAGAAGAGCAAATGCTCATCTTCTCGTCAAGCTTAACGCCTGGACGAGTCAAAGGCTCTTCAATCGTACTAATCTGAAAGATCCCTGCTTGTCTGAAATTTGGTAAGACCTCTATCCTCTGACCGTGCTGTAGCGCACGATGCACGCTCTCAGCGAGGAATTTGATGCCACCGAACTTCGGCGAGCGCGTGCTTCTTTGGAAACGATAGATCTTCGCGCTCTCGAGTTCGGACCCGATTAATTACGAAAGCGTCTACTACTAGTGAGCGAGTGACTCATTTGCATATCCATGTCCCTGCAATAACTCGTGGTACGCTCGCGCGTACCCACGAGTTAAAAAGTGGGTCTACGGGGTAACAATTGCTGGTGTCTGGGTTTTAGCTGCAATGGTATCAACTGCCATGATAATACTTTTAGAACGATATTCAGAATACTTCATATTATATGGTTTTTACGTATGGCAATCATACTGTTGTTTGTGTCTATTTGTTATCTGTGTTTCTTACTCCATCATTGCTGTTAAATTTTTGTGTGGAGCGCACCCTCAGCACCATGGTGCAGCCAACAGACAAAGGAAACTGACCGTAACATTATTCATAATGACTATCGTATCCATACTGATGTGGCTACCATATGCGGTTTTGTTTTTTTTACACGCGACTAGTACCATAAATCTTTCCGAACAGGGAATATTACGTTTGGAATATTCTTTTGAGATTCTATATCTGATGAACTCGCTAGTTAATCCCATCGTTTATACAATCAGAATACCAGAGTTCAGGAAAGCTCTCCTGCTGCTATTTAAATGTCAACGAAGACAAAATGCCCGAGATATTCCTCTTCATGCGCTTTAATGTACGTGCTTTGTTTAACACTTGGAAGCCAACTAATGATTTCGTCATCTCCATGAAAAAAAAAAAAAAAAAAAAACCAGTAGCTGATTGTATACTATTACTGCGGCTTTAAGTTCGATAAAAAGGCCGTAAATAGATGTTGTGGTGCAATTTTTTCCTTGGTTTAAATGTTAATTGCTTTGTTTTAAACTCTGATGCTCAATCGTACATATACAATACCGCAAAATAACGGAAAACAAAATTTAAACCATTGATGAGTTGAACCACGGTATTTCGTCAGATACTACAACTAAATGTAGAGCCGGTTTGTAGTCTCGTGTATCTTTTCGTTACCATGGTTTAGTATGCTTCCAAAGTGAAAACATATCCCTTAGATTCCTTGTTTGGAATTAGTCATTATGATTGCGGCGCAAAAAAGGATATATCCATTATTAGTAAAATCCAACTAGTGGTCTATCATCAATGCTGCGTTCTGATTGGTTGAGCTACTACTAGGCTATATGTTATAGCCCACTAGTAGCGAAAAGCGCGGGCTTTTTGGCGGCAAAAAAGGATTGAAGTCTAGCTTTAACTAAAAGTGTTTTTATTCCCGATATTTTTGACCAACTAGTTGGATTTTACTAAAACAATTATTCCTCTCGCCCTCATGGGCTATTGACTCAGAGCCCATTCGGGCTCGAGGAATAATTGTTAATGACATTAAGCACAGAAACAGCCTCGTACCCAGGCCAGTTCGCGATAGTCCTCGGCAAATGTTTCCGACAAGCTTGACAGGTGACGTCACATATGATATCGCCGAGGACGGCAGGGAACGAGGTTGGCGCAGAAGTTGTTTCGTCCTTAATTTGTTGTTTCACAATGTGATATTTACAATTATCGTCAAAAATGTTGGGAAGGTTGCGCTTTTTACCTCTTCTTTTCCTTTCTACCCTCGCCCCTGGCCCAATGTTGATCAAAACATTAATGTTTGTGCGCGTAATTGCTCTGTTATAACCCAACATTGAATAGGGGGGACGATAGTCTCCTTCGCAGCCGTTATTAGGGTCGTCCCGTCACTGGGAGGAGCGTTGCGTGACGACCCTAATAACGGTTGCGAAGGAGACTAGGGGGACGGGGGATATTTAGCAAAAGAGAAAAGTCTCCTTTTTCAGGATTAAAATGGACTACTATTAAGTTGCACAACCTACCCAACTACTTTTGTCTGTGATTGTACTTAATGCAGCTTCTTTCAGTGGAAGGTAAAATAGTACCTGTGTCAGTAAAATCAGCATTTTAAGGGCATTCAATAAAGTTACTATTTCAACAGGATTTCTTTACGTTCTTATCTGTGTCTGAAATATCACAAGGAATGGGCCGGAAAAACGCTGAAATGGGAAAAGCACACTTCAGCGTCCTAAGGATGGGAAAAGTCAGAAGATTGTTAAAGTTGTCTCTTTTTTACGCCAATTTTATGAGAGGATTATAAGAATGTTGTTTTTCTCGTCGTGTGGTTACGGACATTTGTGTACAGCTTGCCAGATACATTCAATACTCTTTCTGTCACTATAGTTGAACATTTAGGGGTCTTTTTTGAGAGAATATAGCCAAATCTGGGAAGGGAAGTCAATTGAAAAACTTTGAAAATCTTGGATGAATGAAGAGTCATCAAAACGTTTTAGCCTTTCTCGAGCTATATAAATTTGTAATTACAACATAAAGAGTTTTGCTTCTTCAAACCTCTTTTTTACATCAGAAAACTTTCGTTGCCGGATTAATGAGGATGGAGACGTATCAAATAGTCTGGATTGAATATTGGCATCACTGGAAACTAAATCCAGTAAATCCATCTTGTCAGTTCGTGTCCTTAAACTGCGCCATGAATTCTTGGTGAAAGGTTCTTAGTCGCTCAAACATTGGAGTGAAGGTCTCTTCAGAGGGAAGAATAGTGATCCTACCAAGAAAGATTAAAACATGAAACCGTTTTAAGTTATTTCCTTCGTATGGATTGCGGGCCTGAAAATAAAAAAGTTTTGGATTATTTTGACCCATAATGTGGAGATAAAACTTGGTCCAATTTCATCAGACTTTCACACGCTGACATAACGTCGCTGTTACTGAGAAGTCGCTTTTAGGACGCCTTACAGATCTCTTTTCCCACGTAAATTTAAGCTCTGGTCCATACCGTATAATCCTGGTTGTAAGCCCATCTATTTATAAACACCAACTTTATTCCAGTTGCAGGCCCTTCACTAAGCCTCTATCACCCCGGCAATGGGCCAATCTGTGTATAACCTTATCGCGTTCATCATAACGCATACTAATCTGGTGTTTCCGTGGTATAAAGGCAGAATTTTCCGAGCTATCACGGGCGACTGCCGATTAGCCGCCCCTATTAATTTTATCAGGGGAATCTCGGCCGCAGGAAACTGGACTCCTTTGGACTCGTTTTCGTTTCCCCTAGTCTCGTTTTTGTGCAGATGTCATGCTAGTAGAATAAAACGAACGCGGATCGATCATCAATGATTATAACTAGTTATATGGATGGTTCTGCGAACGTACAAGATGAGGAGAATAATGTGTTCTGATTGGTAACCGCGGCAAAAAAGGAAACATTGGTAATTTGCAATGTACTATGGGATTCTTGTCGACGACCCTATTCTGTTGTGTCCTTTGCCTGTTTATTTTGGATCATTATAGGTTTCTAGGAAACTGTCCACCTACCCCTCCCCTAAGCCAACATTAACACCTACTTCTCACTTAGGGCAAAATGGTGGCTTAGGGGAAGGGTAGATGGGCAGTTTCCTAGAAACCTATAATGATCTGTTATTTTTTGGTGGTGGTGGTGGTGGGGGAGGGGGGGTGGTTGGGGGGAAAGAGGGGTCTTTTCAAATTTAAAGGTGCTGTCAAACTAATCAATCTAAATATATTAGACAAGCCTGTGGAAACCTTGTGATACAAGGGCGAAAATGATATCACAGAGAAGTTTTTTAACTGATCATCAAAGTTTCGACCTGAAGTTGATGGCCCTTGTTAATTCAAATCATACCTGTAGTAGAAGTTGTTACCGCTGCCTTTCATATCAAAAACGTGGCCAGGAATCATGTAAATTCCAGTTTTCTCCAGCGCCTGCCAACAGTAAAACTCGTCCGGTGGCATTTCCTTAGCCTAAATAACAATGGAAATAGGAACAACTCAGCAAACTCAAAGTATATCGATCTACACATTACTTTTGTCCACCCAAAATCCTTTCACTTTGCTCACCAAACAGACCACATACATACTTTCCTTGTGAGGGGAATATCTGTATTTCAAAGGATCCCTCGATGAAGCCTTTACTGGGAGCTGGTACTAGATCGATATGACATGTGGAATTTAGCAATGCAAAATCAAAGTTAAGAAAGTGAAATTTTAATTTTCGAGGGATATTATCAGCAGCCTGAATAAGATGGGAGCCTATAGCGTCCTTTTCACTTTTTCTAACCGAAGAACGCCTTTTGTGAAAACTGACGCGACGGGAAACGGGTTGGCATTCGTCTAATATAAGGTACATGTAAGAGAATCTTGGCTTCTCGATCGCATGTTGTGGATTCCGATTTTTATGCTGTAGATCCCCGATGGCAGGTACTGGATTCCGTGTTCTTTGTCATTGAAACGTGGATTCTAGATTCCAATTGTTGGCGAGATTTCAGGCTTCCTATATAGAGTATATAGAGCAGACCCCAGCTGTTCAAAAGGTGGATAGCACTATCCACGGGATAAATCTTTATCCAGTGGATAACGCTATCCATCTTTTGAACAACCGGATCTTAATTCCAAATTTCAAACTCCAGGACTGACTCAGGATCAGTCTACAAGAAAAAGATTCCCGGGTTCCGGAATTCGGATCACCGTACACCTAGGATATCTATTACTGACAGTGTTCTGCAGTACTGCGCGTGCACTAGAAATCAGGGCCGGAAACAGGACATGATACCTTGGCTGCCTCGATAGCTTTCTTTGGAAGTGTTATCCTCGGAAACGCATACATTGCACCTGCCACCTCGTTACACTTAACATTTTCCATTGAGTTAAGAACCTCCGTTGTCATCTTTGCTTTCGTTCTGTAAGAATCCTTGATGGATGTTACTTCCTGTAATACAGATAAAACACAAAATAATGCATTAGGTATGATATGGGAATACTGGAGGTAATCACCCCTATAGATTTCCCTAGTGGGTCGCAATTAAAGATCATTTTCTATACATTTGTAAGAAGACTGCCGAATGTTCCGGGAGAAAATAGAAATTTTTGTTTACTCGACCTAGTCCCTTAGCGACTCCAGCACTTGGCAAACTTGTTTGGGCAAAAGAATCAATGGAAACCTATACTGCGTTCCAGAGACTTCTCATGCGCGGCTTCGGGTTTTTCAAATCTTCATCGACACTCGTGGGTTCGGCCTGCGGGCCGAAGGATCCCGCCACCCGCGAGAGCCTCTGGTACCCAGGGTAAGAGAAACAAGCTTTATTTGTTAAATCGGCTATCCCATGGCAGGCATTAGAGGCGTCACCTGACTAAGTATTGTATTATTCACTGCTTTTACCTGTATCATGAAAAGCTACGGTTCAAATTATTGTATTTTAGTTAAAAACTAGAACGAGTTACAGCCTGAGCACTAGTGACAAGCTGCAAAAAGGAATAATACCACGCAACGCTCCCAGCTGCGAGGGAGACTAGGATGGCGTTTGAGCTCATAATATAGCCACACAAAATAGCCTCGACTAGATTGGTCGGCTCCAAGTGTAATACATTTACAGGGGAGGGGTCTAATTATCTCCATGGGGTTCATGCAAAATAATGTAAAAATAAAGCAAAAAAAAAAATAATAATAATAATAACTTGTTAGCCAAACAGCTTTTCAAAGTTTATTGTTTTTGTTTGTTACGTTTGATATTATAATGTTTGGGAGATATTTTTGTTTGATATGAAGCTGTCAGTGATTAATTTTGTCATTCAAAACTAAGTTCTCAAGTTCCATTGCGAATAATGACTCGTTATTGCCATTATCAACCATATAAACCAGTCAGCCGCGACAGAACCCCTTTATAAAGTTACACGAGCGATAAAGTAGCACTGCTTATGATCACGCGAGGCCCATGAGTTTCTCTGGGTTAAGTTAGAGTTGAGAAGCTTACCTTTGAAAACTTTTCATATGATTCATCGCCAGGCTTGGGAGGATTGCAGGTGAGAGCCATGATTACCTTGGGTGAGAAAACAAGCGCTGAGACTGAGTACCATGTAATAAAGCACTAACAGCTTCCTCTACAGGCGCTTCGAGACTCGCGCGACACAAGGCGAATGACTGGAAATAAGAGAAGCGCCAGCCGAGGCTTTATGGGAGGAGCAAGAAAGGAGAGCAACGCCATCTTTCACCGTGCCGTTGTTCTTTGCGTATAGTGTGAGAGACGCCTAAGAAAGATGAAGTTACATCTGAACTATCGCCATTGTTTGCTTAACTGCCTAATACTCTGACAACCAAAGGACAAAACAAACCAACAACACGAAAAAACAACAATACAAAGCAAATATAACGAAGAGAGAAACACGAGCAGCCACGCTTGTCTAGGGCATGGAAGATGTTAATAAATCATCGTAGAAGCACAAAAATACTTTCGCTCTAACGAAATGGTATTAACTGAGGTCTTTCCAGGATTTCAAACTAGAAATTGTGGACTAGGTTTTGAGGCAGCCCTTTCATTAAGGACCTATGCCCCATTTCACTTCATGTGATACATTATTTGTACCTGTCCTATTGTCGAAGAGCAACTTCTTGCACTCAGGTAAGTTTTAACTCGAGACCTGAGTTGATCATTGAATCCTACGAGCTCTATATATCCACCTCTGAGCCCACATCTGCAAGGAACAGCAATGAAGTAAGTCGAGTAGTCTGGGTAGATGAACAATTCACCCATTGCAGCTAGCGCTTGTCATTGGCATGGTACGAAACCACCATGATGGAGAGCAATTAAGGTTGTTTACTGTTTACAAAAATACAGTCGGAAAAAACCGGTAAATGGAACACCTGACAACCTTTCGGGACGCGTTTCAGTGGAAAATTTGCAGGAGCAACGGAATGTCTAAAAAGGTTTTTTTGCTTTTCCGGTCGTGTTTCTTTTCTTGAAAGCCACCTTTGATACCAGTTTATGGTTTTCGCCGCCCTTTTTTCGGTAAATGAAACCGATTTGTACGCAAATGGTAAACGCGATTGAGGGAAGAAATTTAGCACTGAATTTTGCTTACCACTTGCCCAAACCGCGAATCGAATGGTTTGGCTATAAAAATGGTAAATAACCCAAGACACGCATTGGGAGACGACAAACATAGGAAATGACAACTTTATTGAAGTGAGCTGTTTGTTTGTCTTGTCCCAGAGCGCCCCTCCGTAACTCCCCAGCATAGCGAATTTGTACCACGAGAATAGCTAGCTGCAAAGGCTCTATTACGAGAAAATACAAGAGGTTTGTTTTGGCATTCATGATCAGCTGGCTATATTTTCTGTTGAGGCCGAGCACTTGAATTTCCGACTCCCGGGAAACGAATTGCAAAGTGGTGAAGTTTGCATGAATTATTTCCCAAGACCCACCCAGTAAGAGTGCAAATGCGAAGAATTTTGATTACAAACGAGGCTTAAATTGGTGGTGAAATTTGCTCACCTGAAGCCTATGATCACGCATAGGGGCTATTCAGCGGGATACGCAAGTCCAGAAAGCTGAACATTACAACCAAACCTGTGTCAACAGTCATCTTTGACAATAGCCAACTGACCAGTCTCGTAACCAGACCTCTTGCATGTTGATATGTTCGACTTCGTCTACAAGAGATCTGGGTTGGAGATTACCGACCGTTAACAGTTAAGTACAGATGATGAATCCACCTCAAGGCGATAATATCCACAAAGTGTTTCCTGCCTTTCCTTGCGCCAAAAAAGAGGAAATGTCAAGCCAAAGACAAAATAATGTTTTTAATGAACTTGCAAAATACCTCGTAGCAAAGTGACCATTTTAATTAGCAACGATGAAGAAAATACAAATAGCTTGATAAGGACTGCTGGGGAAAGGAGGGCTGCGACTCTCATCAGTATAATTCAGAGAAAAGTCTTTCCGGGACTTTGACAAGTGACCCCTTAACCCTTTAACTTCCAGAATGAATGATGGAGTCGAGTAAGGAAGTTTTAACTAACTTTAGAGTTTGTGGACGAAATCCTTTGGCTTTGGGTGTGACCATTCAAATGAAACCTCTTTGTTAGTACTTTCATGTGGTACTAATTGTTTCTAAGCATTGTCAAACATGAAACTTGTAATTTGTAATTGGGAGAGCAAGGGTTAATAGTGGTTTGTCTTTGTTTATGTATGTACAGTCAAATAAGCCCGACAAACAAAGCCCAAGGGTAAAAAATTGGCTCTAAATCATTGTTGTCCACTTCCCGAAGGTGGCCGCAAAAACAAACAGACAAGAGGAAAAACACACACGCACAACTTACTCTCCCGTGTACCCTTTGGCACTGGAATGAAGAGAGATCAATTGAAATCCGCTATATTCGTCTCCCAGGTCCCTGAGGACTTTTTTGCACGAGTGAAACTGGGCTCCCTCCGCGTACACGTTGTCTTGATAAACTTCATCGGCGAATAAAACTAACTTCTCACGAGCACAAAACTTGATTACTTCTTGAATGTCTTCATACGTCAACACCTGACCTGTATATAAACATGCAGCAAACGTGACTAAAGTTAATGGATAAACGAAGGACATAACAAGTTTACATTTTATAGTTAAACTCTGACATAACGAACACCTCGGTTTAACGTAGAATCTCTATATAACGGACCCCTTAGTTTAACGACTGCCTAGATAATGAACATCCCGCTATAGGGAGGAATTCGTCCAAAAAAAAAAAAAGAAAAAAAAAAACACCCCGGTGAAAAGAACGCCTATATAGCTAACACCTTGGTATAACGAACACCCTTTTATAAGGGACACCCTGTGAAAAGAAAGGTCGAACGCACTAACCTAGTGTGTGCTAAAATGTCGAGAGTAAAATTAATAGAGAAATTTTATTATCATTGCCATCCATCATCATCATCATCATCATCTCCATCTTCATTAATATTATTGCATGTAATTACAAATCACTCAATGTACCTGTTGGATTGCCTGGATTTATCAGCACGAGAGCTCTTGGTAAACAGTGCGGCCTTGCCCCATCCAGCTTTTTCTTTAGTTCAGACATATTCAAACCCCAGTTGTTGCCTTCGTCAAGAAGGTAAAATATCTTTAGGATAAAAAATAAATAAAAAATTATGTAGAACGTAATTTTCTCATGGGGTCTCTGAGGAAGAGCGCCGTAATAAATTCTTGCTACAACAAAACTGGAACCAAGTTCTTAGATTTACTCCGGTTGACGGATAGTTTCGGGAACTCTTACGGCTGGTCCAGTTTTCACTAGTCGAAATGTGCAAAGCGTTATGATTTAGTGAGAAAGAAGACCGATTCCGCTTACAACTCCGTCGCTTACAAAGTCAGTAGTGAAAACTACAGGGTTGTTACACTTGTAAGGAGAAGCAACAGATCAATCTTTCACAACAGGCCACAGTGCTTGGGACCGAGTATTGCGATTGGTTTATTCCTCTCGTTTTCACTACACTGTAAGCGACGAAGTCGGAAGATAAAAACGTTCCGATTCTTGGGACTCCGATTCCGGCCTTTAAGCCTATGAAGCCGTATACGACTCCGAGTACGACCGGCCGTCAGCGTAGTTAGTGAAAATCAGCCAAACTTGGACGAATTTTGTACAGAGAAGCAGGCTCACTTGCTCGAACACCACAAAGCGTTTTTTGTTTTGTAATATTTTGTTTTTCTTGTGGTGGTTAGCACGCGCCAACGGCTGTTAAAGACGGAAAATCTGCTCGGAAAATACTGTAGTAGACTTTCGGGAAGCGAACAATTAATTGAAATTTACAACTATCTTTTAGAGTCTTAAGTCTCCTTCTTCTTAACAGTTCCTAATACATGCCTGGTTAGACTGGTTAGCAAGCGTGAAAAGCGAAGTAAAGCCGCGATAGCACGCGCGAAGCGTCTGCAAGCACTCCACTCCCTCGCACTCCTTTCCGCTGCCCCTCCCAGACAAAACCGCCGGCTAAGGAAGCTAAGTAGAGGAAAATGCGTGAACGACAGTGAAAACAACTGCTAAAATAAGACGCAACACGCGTGTCACTTCTGCGGGAAGAAGCCTGTTCCAGGCGTTCGGATAGAAGAGCACGGTCGAAAAATTAATTAACGAGGAAAAAAAATAACGGGAGAGACTAGAGAGGGAGAGTTCCCTTGATCTCGCCCAACTCTTCCCTCGTTTCTTTCCCGTACGATTTAACCCGAACACTGCTCTCTACTGTCTGAACGCCTGGAAGAGGCTACGCGGGAAGCGACGCCAAGTGACACGAATAGGTATTACCTGATGTGTGTTGTGTTGCAGTAGCCTCGCCTGATACATGCTATATCCAGGGATAGGAATCATTACCCCAGCTCGACCCTTTCCTTCAGTGATTCCTGTTGAAATAATTCCCATCATGACCTGTGTGGCCAAACAAACCATTATTTTTTCAGTTACCACTAGGTAAAGCTGTGCAACAGTCACAGGGTACCCACTTGGCAGTTGTTTTACTCTGCAGAATGAATTTTAAGAAAAGGGGAACTGACAAACAGGGTTGGTTAACCCTTTTTAAGTCCCAATAGTGTCCAAGATCAATCTTCTCCTTACAATTATCCATACACTGTAAAGTGATAAGTTATGAGAATCAATAAAATGATCACCCAAGAGAAAATACTTTGATCTTTGCACAAATTCTCTCAACTAATTCTTTAAGGAAATGTATGGAGATCAGTTTGGACAATTTGTATGTGGATACTGGGGCTTAAAGGGTTAACAAGACCAACAACATTGAAACAACTCTACAATAGTCATAACATTTCACGATGCCACCACTGGTTCCCCTGTGAAATGACGTCAGTGAGGAACAAACGCGGCAGAGATTCCATACTGGTGTCAGTTGTGTCACTGCCCAGATCTGGGTAGTGCTTTTGATTGGCTGAAGCGGATTTCCCTTGAGGCACAATCAATCAGGAGAAGTACTCAGTTCTCAGGATCTACTGCTGAAGCTTTCTTAATGGGCACTAGTACTGTAACTTAAAATTTCAATACCTCAAAGTGCAATAAATTACAGAAACATTACATTACAGTCCAGTGCCACAAAACATAAAAACTCCTAACAATACAAGACAAGTCTAATTTTTTTTAGCGTAATTTTTTAATATAAATTAAAATATTTGAATTGATTTTGTTTGTTATTAATAAACTCTCTGAGTCAGCTTTGTTTACCTCTTTACCGACACAACATAAAAAATATTTCCCACGTCATGTCTAATATAAAATTAGTAATGATGATGATGATGATTGGTATTGAGAATGATGATGGAAAGGACAAGCAACTAATTGTAGCTTAACGTACGAAAAACACACATTTAAAAACATTTGCTCGTAATTAGTTGTTAATCCAGTAGCAATTATCACAACTTACATCAATTCCTTCTGCTCCTCCATTTATGAGAAAAATATCCTCACAGTTTGCAGGATAACTGTCTCGTTGTGTAATGTAATTTGCCACATCCTGACGCAAAACATTCATACCCTGAGCTGAAGTGTAGCTACCTGTGAAAGGGTAAATGCAAACCACAATTTTATAGTTCGATCCTTCTCCAGAGTCAGAGAAGCCAACCTCTGGAGACCTAAAATCGGGAGACTGTCTTTTTTTTACTTTCCCCCCCGGAATTTCAACGACCCCCCCCCCCCTGAAAAATTGACCCAGCCCCCAATGGGAATGACTTAGGACATTATATGATGTCTACATGATGTACATACTATCAAAATTCGAATGCCATGCTAGAAATAATCTTTGTCAATGACAAAAATGCCCAAGAAACCGTACTCACTATTGCGAATAAGAAAACTTCAAGTTTTGAGCTAAAAATGGGCTAAATCTCAAACTAAGACTGTTTTATTTTTTACTAAGTATTCAATATTTATAGTGAACGTAAAAAGCGGGAGATTTATGTACCAAAGCGGGAGAGCAGGAGACGAGGCAAAAAAGCGTAAGTCTCCCGCCAAAAGCGGGAGAGTTGGCATCTATGCAGAGTTCATATTCAAGATACCATCATGGAATTTTGGAGGTGATCACTGATTACATATAACTGCACTGAACTAAAATACTAAAATATTAATCATAAATATTGTAAATAAAGAGGAGAACTCGTTTAAACACGTCCAGGCATTCCACATCGAATTGGAATTTGGATGTTGGTTTAATTTGAGGACGAGTGCGGGGGAATTAAGCCAGAGTGCTGGAAGAAACAGAGCGAGGAAGAGAACCAACAAGAAGCTAGACCCACCTGTGGCAACTAAGACTAAGGGAACTGAATGGAAGGAAATAAAAGGAACTTGAAGATGGACTCCCCTAAATATGACACTGCCTGCCCTTGAGAGGTGTTACATACAATGATTGCAAGAATATAGCAGGGGTAACAGTCTGGGGTATGTTGTGTCATCTGAGGAAAACATACAAAGCTTAACCGAAATTCACAGATAGGTGAGGCAAGGGGAATTCTCAAATTTAGCCCTCCCTTTAGACAGGAAAAGGTGTGGCTGCAGGAAGCAGATTTTCTGGAAAATCCCAGTCAGAGTTATTAATGACAAATAAGATTCTGTTAGAATTATTATTTAACAATTAGTCGCTGAAGGCGACATGAATATCGGTCAATTTCCGACTCTGAAACATCAAAAAATCTCGCTGCCATTTTGAAAACTGCTAGCCTTCAATGTTATAATAACCGTGCGGTGATTATAGCGGGACAAAGCAAAGCTCGAGCTCCTAGCAAATCATAGCGCTCTATTTTCGATAATCATCAATGTAATTATACTAAAATGTAATAAATGTGACACCAGGGTATAATCAGAGACCATGCATTGCATCTTTGTAATTTTCGTATTCTGTTTTCTAGCATTTACAAAAATGGGTATTATTCTTATTTTCAGTGTGACAAAATCTTCAGCCATTAATAATTCAGTGAGTCAAAAGGAAAAATGTTTCTTAACCCTTTAAGTCCCATGAGTGACCAACATCAATTTTCTCCTTAACATTATCAATACATAATCAAGAGAAAAGGTTATGAGAATGAGTAAAATGATCACCTAAGGGAAAATGCTTTGATCTTTTATGAAATTCTCTCAACTTATTCTTTATGGAAATGTATAAGGACCAGTTTGGAGAATTTGCGTGTGGATATTGGGGATTAAAGGGTTAAGTACAATGCAGGGAGATCAGTGGACATGCATAGGTTACATTTAAATGCCCAGACATGCCCACTCAAACTGAAAAGGAACTACTGCACTGATCAGACTGCATCTGTTTCAATATTACTCATTTAAGGTTCACTGCAATAATGGCCAACTTCTTCTTATCATTACTAACTTATGGTATGTCCTATTGTGTCATCGAGGATGCTCTTGGCTCTTCTTTTAGCATCCTGAGGGAAACTTGGATCATCTAAAAGGTCAGGGCACAAAAGAAGAGCCATAACCTGCAAAAAATCACACACACTGTCTAGCTGTGTAGTGGCAGAGATCAGTAATAATAATATAATAATTATAATAATAAAATTAAATCACGTAAAATTACTGTAAGGGAGGGTTTTTGGTTCTAGAAGTCGTAATAGGCAAATTCTATAGATATTGGGTATTAGCATGAACCACCTTCAAGACTAGAGTAAACGTTTTTCATCCTTACCTTATTATATATACAATCAGAAGACCCTTTAAAATAGATGAGGTTTCCATTGAAAAGGGGAAAAGCAGCATTAGCTCCATTAATTGTAAGTGATAATTATAATATTATTAAAGTGCTGTATTATAACCTGAATGCTGAATTTAATATAGCTTGGGTGAATAAAGTTTAGCCAGTTCTGTATGAGGAATTTGATTTACAATTTAAGATTTTATTCTTACAAAAAGATGAAAATCATGGCATGGGTTGATTTAGGGGTGGTCCAAGGACACACCCAAGCTCCCAATCTCCGGAAAAAAAATGGCATCTAAAAATACGGTGGCGGATCCAGACCTTCAGATAAGGGGGGCCCCTAGTCATCCAGACTCTGAGATAAGGGGGGGGGGGGGGGTCTCAAAAAACATTTTTCAGCCCTATGGGCCTCATTTTGGTGTAATAATAAGGGGGGGGGGTGGGTGGGCCCCCCTGGCCTCTCCCCTGGATCTGCCACTGAAATAAATATAGTTGGTAAGTGTCTAATTGGCCACTCACCCCCACTTTCTGAATTTTCTGCACCTGCCTCTGATGGTCTATCCTGGCATAATTAAGTCCTGACACACAAGGACAGTTAAAAGACTCACCTGTCTAAAGAAGGTAATAGGTGGTTGCCCCATGCCTTGTGGGTTTCCTAGGTGTATGACAACTTCAGAAAAAGGTTTGCTATCTCCCTATAATAAAATTGTAAAGAAGCAAATTATAAATTATACATATTATAAGTCACATTCAATTATCTGTAAGTAGACATTAAATGTAGGTCAGAGCTGCCGAAAGGATTAAGTTTGTCACAAACTCCTAGGAGTATCTGCAGCCCATATTGGTAGCCTGTCATTTTAATTGATACTACATAGCTATAATTACTGGTATGCAGTGAAAAATGTGTCAAATATGTTGCTAAAAATTGAAGAATTGGATTGCTCTGTAATTATATCTCTATTAGGGGAGAGAGATTATGCATTCAAGTCATCCCCATAAATGTAATGTATTTACATTCGGCAGAGCTAAACATAGTGGCAGTGACAGAGAATGTATAGTAAATACTTTCCTATTGGTATGAATGCACGTGAGCCGCTAGGTGTTAATTGACTCTATTGTTATTAGGTATATAAGATTTTGACAGTTGTAATGTATTCATCTCAGCTCTCGAACTATCAACTTTTATTTATAGATCTTATATTATTCATCTTTCGATTGATCTTTTACCTTTAACCCCCAGAGGTTGTGCGATTGCATTGGTTGGGGAATACGTTCCCAATTTTTTCCCATTGGGTTTTTTGGGTTTTCGTAATCAGGCGGCGCACGTACGTTTAGCCTGAGTGACTTTATTTAGGAATATTTGTATATTATTCTTTAGTTATGATGTTGAACTTTGTATGTTATTTGGACGGCATTAAACACTCAGGCTCCACAGTTCGAGCTGCACACCCATTTCCGTCTCTTAGTCATGAATATAAATAGGAAATAATAATTTTATCATACACTAGCTGTACTTAAAACTAAAGTGTGAACGACAATCTTGCAAAAAAAAATATTGCCCAGGCCTGTGGGACACTAATTCCCTGCATCATGTCCTCTTGTGTGTACTTTTATCATTGAATGAATAAATTGAGATTCTGGGCCAATATATTCCGAGTGGCCGCTTCATAACACAAAATTCAAACCAGTAATGAGTTCCATTTAATAATTGACATGTTAGGGTTTATATTAGGAAGCAAGTACAAAACAATCGCCACTCTAACTAGATCAGAGGATGGTATGAGACAATCCTAAAGTCTAGTCTACTTCAGGAATATTCTAGTGCTGAAGTGCTGTTATAGAGAGCATTATACTTTCCTCACAACTACCCCAGAGGACACCCCAGAGTGGAACATCTGCCCCTTAATATCCAGTATGCTTTTTCTTTACATAGACTGCTTTAAGTCCTCTCTTATGCAACACCACGATATTAACAATGAGATCCTTAAAATCCATTTTTAATGGACTTCATAACTGCTGGTTATAATTAGCCCACAGTGGGGTTAGATTTAGATCAGCACCTCTAAAAATTAAAATAGGGCCATTATAAAAAAGGAGTTAAACAGTTGTTATTTGTTCAGTCTATAAAGTGGAGTTGAACAACTGCTAACTCTCATGCTTTGGGCTTGAGACTAATGCGAGATCATACAAAGGACAACAACTACTACGTACATGCAGGTTGATCTATCATGGATTTTTCTACAAATACTTAATCTGGCGTGCCTGTGGCACGCATGCTTTTTTAGGCCCTGCAACAACAAACCTTCGTCATGTGGCAGCCATTTTGTCTCAGGAGATTGAAAAAATAATGAAAAAAGCTTTGTTTATGCATAGGTAGCCGAGTTCTCTCTACGAGCCATGCACCAGACGTAGTTAATCGATAAAAATCGATATCCGAATCAATCGATATCATTGATATTATACGATTTAATCTGCCGATTAATACTGATTGATATCGGAAATCGATATGACTCAAAGTCACAGATAAAATAGTTTATCGATTAACAAAATCGATAACAATCAATAGGAATCAATAGTAAATGATAAAAAAACCTTTATCGATTTCTATCGAAAAATCATCAATATTAATCGATCATTATTATCGAAGTCACAACTATTTTCTTTATCGATTTCAATCGATCGATATCAGAAATCGATATTCATCGATGATCGGTTTATCGATCATAACTACGTCTGGCGTGCATAAACAAAGCTTTTTAATTAATATGCATGGCCGCCGCGTGACAAAGGTCTATTGCATCATTTTTGCTTTGTGCTTTGTAGACTTGTAGATAGTCATTAAGGACCTATTTAGGAACGTAAATAGCCTACAACCTCAGAAGATGACAGTGTAGTTGGATGAAAAATGTGGGTACTTAACTAGCATGACTCCGAGCTCCGATCCGACCATATTAGCCGTTGAAAAGCTCGTTGTGAATAAATTATACTCACGCGAGTAAGCTCTTGCTTTATTTCATAAGTTCGATCTTCAAGCCATCCTCGTATTCCATATTTGATTCTCCTGAAAGCTGGACTAATGTTTTCATCGGTAAGAACCTCCATTTCTTCGATTGATCTTTTGACGTGGCGACGTGCATTGGAATGGTTCGCTAAGTATCTCTGGCCACTCTGTCACGCAATCAGGGCCTGGGCATCAGTGACGACTGCGATCGGGAAAAATGAAACTGGATCACTGGAGTCCGGGGTAGATGGATGACGGATCATACCTTCAAGTGATGCTTTACGAACGTTTTCTTTGATTTTGGCACAAATAATGTACATGTATGGTCTAACTGTTAAAAAAAAAGTAAAAAAAAGAAAAAAAAGATTGACCCAAGGACAGTTTAACTGAGCCATAAGTCTCGCGCGAATTCGGCGTCATGACCCTCCATATTTTCGTTTTGTAATCTTTTGTGGGTTGCGACATGCGCGACGGCCGATTATCCTAATTTCGAGCAGTTTGTCGTTTTTCATTACATCGCAACCTTCCTGCCGCACCGCACCCAACTATTAATACCGGAATGCAAAATTCGTGAAAGTGCATGAAAATTTATTGTGTCGCAGAGTCGAGGGATAGAATCTACCCGGGGGATGCTCCCTATACAGGGAGGCTCCGCCTAGCCTGCCACATCTCTTTGGGGGGCGCTAGCTGTCCCCACGATCTGAACGCCAGGAGCAGGCTTAGCCTCCCACGCGGCCGTTCTTATGGGTTCGTCACGCAATCATTTCTCTCCCACGTTCGTGGGGCAGGAACGCGTGACGATCCCCCTAAGAATGTCTGCGTGGGAGGCTAGGAACAGGCTAGGCTCCGCCCGAAAGTTGTACCTTTTTTCAGGCTTTTTTTTAGGTATATGAAAGGGAGGGATTTCACTAGTTAAAGTATATAAAAGGATAGGAAAATTTGTGGCTTGGGTCTGTGAAAGAACCCAAAAGGGCTAACAGACGGATTTTATGGCTTTACAAAGTCGAGAAAACGTTTTATTATATAAACACCAATGAAATACCAGCTGGTGAGCATTCGCGCGAAAACTTGATATCTTCACATGTGAAAATATTACCTTTGCTATGGCTAGATAATAAATTGCGCCTTTTATACCAAAAAACTATTAAAGTGAAATGGTTTGGTATTTCATTGGTGTTTATATCAAAAAGAACATTACATGGCCGCTTGGAGATGCAAAATTTGTCTTCTCGTGTTGAAATTTCGTATCTCCGCGCGGCCGTGTAATATCCTCTATATATTTTTGTGATTGATATCCTATTTAAAAGACAGTACATTTACAGCAGCTAATTACAGGGGAAGCAAAGGGTACCTTTTGGTTGGACCTCGGGGCAGAGCCTCCCCGTATAAACATTTGTTGAGTACCCCCCCTGGAACAATTTAGGTCATCAACCTACTTTAGCCAAACCCAGCTTTAATAGTTAGGCCCCACACCGTGCTGGAGAGCGGTTTCAAAACAATGTGGTTTTGATGACCGGAATCACTGGTTTCGTGTAAAAAAGAATGCGGTTTCAAAACTATCTGGATCCGTGTGGACATAGCCTAAAAGTCAACGTGTCAACTTGGGGCTGGTTCACAGGTTAGCTACTTCGGTGGTAGCCTACAGTCCAGTGCCGGATCCACACCTTGAGATAACGCGGGGCCCGGACACTCATACCCTAAGATAAGGTGGTGTGGGGGCGGCCTCCAAAGATTTTTTTCGACCCTTCGGGCCTTAGTTTGGTCTAAAAATAAGGGGGGGGGGGGGGGGCGGGACCCCCGGCCCTTCCTCTGGATCCGCCACTGCAGTCTTCGACAAAAAAGTTGGGACACTGCTTTCACTGAACGCTATTTTTTCCCTTCTCGCTCGTCTCCGCTCTCTCCCAATGTTGGTTGTCGCGGTATGAAAGTTTGCAACTCTTATACTCCAACTTTGGGAGGGCAAGAAGACAGTAAAATGTCCCAACAATTTTGACTGAGACTGTAGCGGCACTTGTTTGCCCCTTAAAACCGCGCAAGATTCACGGATAATACAAAAGTCTTAGCCAGGCTTGTTCTGGAAATCTTGTTTACTTCATTGCATTGTATCGTGAAACTGAAAACGAAATTTACAGAATTAAAGAAGGCAAATAGCCAAAAACAAACATATCAAAAAGGGGGACTTAAAAGCGAACTTACATTATTGACGGCTTCGTGAATTTCAATAAATGGATACCCTTCTTTCTTTCTTCAAAATGTACTAAACGATCTTTTACGAGTGTTTTTAAATGTATTACGAAACAACTTAATCACGTGCGAGATAATTACTAACACTTGACTAGTCTAGGGACTTGCGTGACAAAATGAATCAACTCAACTTCTGATTCTCGTGCCTGGAGGCACTTACAGAAACAGTAGCTATTTTGTAAGAATAGAGGGGCAAAGACGCAAGAATACATAATACAACAACCTTTATTCAAAACGGTTACAATTCTCACGATTATAATACGCACAAAAATCGTAAATGCAGTGCATGATATGTAAGAAAATTAAAATAAATATGTTGCAGTTATTTTTTTTTGTTTTTCCTTTGTTTCAAATTCATTAGCAAACATTACCATACCCCAAAACAATGGAAAAATAAAAATCAACTGAGAAGAAAAAATTAGCTACAACATATATGTACAAGTTTGCATAAATTAGTTGCGCTTATCGTCATCTGTATTTGTCCATGAATTTCTTGTGAAACGTGCTTATCCTGTTGAACATAGAAACTACTTTATCTTCAGAGGGTAGAATATAGTAAATCTGTAGTAAACAAAACAAACGAGTATAATATCATTACTTTGCTATGTCAATTAGCCCACGTTCGATAAAATTAATTAAAATTCTAACATGACTCCAAGGCTGTACGGTCAAAATGGCAAATTTTTCACTACTTCATTGTCTCGCAATTCCTAGAAGAGACTTGAACACGAAGAAAACCAAACCAAAAATAAGAAAAATGACCAGAAAGCCTCGGAGTCATGTTAGAATTTTAATAGATCGAACGTGGGCTATTGCGCCTTCCCCAACATTCTTGGTTTACGACCACGTGACAAGGCGGCCATATTGGGGGTCAATACAATATAATTTTTTCTCGAAGAATTTTCATGAAACCAGAGATAAGTTCCCAGAGCAGGGAAATGCTTTTGTTCTTGACCACCAATGTGGTCGCCGTGACGTCACATGCAAGCCAACAATACCCCATCGTGCTTCTGGTCATTAATAACCGACGGATACCGCGTTTTTCGCTCAAAGTGTATGTTAGCCGGTTCGCCAATCATTTCTTTCGCTTTTGTCACTTTGTTATCAATCGCGACATTTCGACCGCGTACCACCGGTCATGCCTTATTTGGCGATGATGTTGATTTGCTGGACTATTAGTAGCATCGTGGTTGCTAATGATTGTTGCCTGAGTTAAGAACCTTACTCATAGTTGGTGGCTTTCGATCCCAAACATTTTTTATGGCATTATTCGTGAAAAAACTGTTGCCTTCTGCTGTGGTACCAATCAGCTGCAGTGTTGTCTAACTGCAAGCATCCACGCTTCTAACCATAGTTAGTAGAGGGGACCCCTCTACTAACTATGCCCTAACGAAATGTCAGTTCCAATGTGTCTATTGATGTTGTAAGGGTGAGGTCTAATGTGCACATTGAGTCCCTCAAGGAAAAATATGCTGAAGCTATATAATAGTCCAGGAATTTTGTCGTCCGACCTGTAACTAATTGCAAAAGAAGCTTTCTCATCATTAATTAATTAATGCAACTGCTCCCATTATTGAATGGGCTTGTCCATTGACTGGCCGTTATTTTGGACTGCGTCAGACATATGAAAACTGTTCTAACCTGACATGATATGTTCCCTCTTTTTGCCCAAAGTTACTTCCAGGAATAGGGAGTAAACCAGTCGCTTCCAGCAACTACCCCGTGTAGAACTCGTCTGGTGTACAATTTTTAAGCTGAGCGGAAAAAATAACAAAACAACGAAAGAGATTAACTGTTGAGCTCGGTGAATAGATGAAAAAGGTGTCACATTTGGTATTGACACGACCGCTGGAAAAAATAAAACTCTAAGTGTCCTACGCCTGCAGCAATATCAACCTCTAAAGCTGCGTGCAAACGGACGCAACATTGATGGATGATACATGTTGCGTCCGCTTGCACCCCCTGTTGCATGTTGCGTGTTATTGGGAGTTGTTGCGCAAAGTTTGAAACCGGCCCGTGCAAACGGACACAACATTGTTAGCCAACAACTCCCAACATTTTTGGGAGTTGTTGCATCCGTTTGCACGTAGCTTAACCTTCCAAAAGAGAGAGAACCTCCGATTTACAGAAAAACTGTAATGGGGCCTTGAATATCATAATTCCCTCGAAGCTCATCGATCAGAGTTTATAGCGTACAGCCTTGAATCCCCGCCGTCGGTGAATCAGATTTTCTCCTTTTCGTTAGTTACTATTACAGGCCATTAAAGGTACTCGCCTTAGCCTCTTCAATGGCTTTTTGTGGAAGTTCAATTTTTGCAAAGGCATACAACGCACCAGTTACGTCACTGCACGAGATTCCTTCTAGAGTATTCAACATTGATGTGGTAATTTTGGCTTTCCTTTTATAAGATTCTAAAATGGCTGTCTTCTCCTGCAGGACATAAGGAAAGGATAAAAAAAATCACGACGCCTCACCAACGTGTACAACTGTCACTGAGTAGAAAAAAGTTACAGGAAGAGCTACAACAGCTCGAAGCAGGGTTATATTTTACCTTGATGAAAGTCTTGTAGGATTCGTCACCAGTCCTTGGCGGATTGCACATTGCACTCACAGCAGCCTCGTACAAATGAAATAAATCATATAAATAAATGACTAAAATATTACATAATTATATAGTGAATGCCTAAGACTCAGAGATTTTTTTAGATGTTAAGCAAAATAACTGTCAACGTAGTTGGAGTAACCAACAGGCTCTGGTTGTTCAAATGTTGGATTGCACTCACCACGGGATAAATCGCTCTTCAGCAGAAAAGTATTGGGGAAACCAATTAATTGCGTTATCGAGTGGATAGATCAGAGACTTATCCGGTAGATAACGTTATCCACCTTTTGAAAAATTGGGCCCAGGCACCGGCGCCTTGATGTCTTTTGAGTTCGAACCCCGTCGGAGGGCTCAAAATTACCATTGTAAGTGCAATCGTGTGCATGCGTCTAAACGTGGGCTTAGCTGAATCAAAACGATTGTGCCATGCCTAGTCCCAAAGTCCCATTATTTCCCCGGTCGACGCATTTCGGGTCTCGCGGTGCGAGCGAGTTTGTGGGGCCTTTCCACTGATCGTCTCAGATACGCCACCGAAAAGAAGCATTGACCGAGAAGGCTAAAAATACCTGTCCAATCGTCGTTGGAGAAACATTCGGAGAGAGTATATCTCTAAACTGGACCTTGACTTCTTTGCTGAACCCTACTAATTCCATGTAAGCACCCCTCACACCACATCTAGTAAAGAAAATAAACTATATACAGCCAAATCCATAATAAACCACCATCCAAAATGCTAAGATTTACCAGCTAACCTGGACTTACATAGCGAATTTGCATGGCAAATCCCGACCCCGCGCCCCCTAAATATATCCCTGACACCAAATTATTTCTTAATACAGTCAACTCTCGCCTCGTGGACACAATGCTTTAACGGACACCCTGATAATACGGACAGCAGCGAAATCCTAGGCAAAAATAAATTACAGACGTTTGGCTAAAGTAAACTCTGCTATTACGGACTCTCGCTAATGAGGACACTGACTCGAGGTCCCTACAGTGTCCGATAAAGGTACTTGACTGTAGTATTTTACTAGCTACTTTGAAGATGCGCATACATGCAACTTGCTTTGCTCGTTTCATTACAACCAAGGGGCTTTTCGAAATCAACGGAATCTGGACTAAATCAGGAGAGTAACTTTTTAGAGCTGGGTCCTTTATGAGAAGAATGTCACACGTTATTTATGAATGACGTTTCATGGCAGCAAGGGTCTACGTAGTAGAACTAACTCGAGACTAACGTTTAATGGCGAGGAAAGGTAGAAATGATTGGTACGCACAAGTTAGAACTCCCTCAAACAGAAAATACCTGGATCCGCCCCTTACGACGAGTCAAACTGGAGGCTCTCTTGGGATGCTGCCGTGTTGTTGGGATACCCTTTAAAAGCTAATTTTTTACAGCACCGCTGTTTGGTTTTAATTAATACTGTTATCTCAAACATCATGTACATACTCGCCGTAAAATCCTTTGGAGACTGAATTTATCGACATCAGTTGGAACTTGTTGTATTCAGGACCTAAGTCCCTCAAGACCTTCTTGCTTGAGTGGAACTGGACCTCGTCGGTAAAAACGGTTTCTTGGTACACTTCATCGGCAAATAAAACAAGTTTTTCTCGAGCGCAAAACTTGATAACTTCTCTAATGTTGTCGTAAGTCAAGACCTGGCCTGTGAAAACAAAACAAAAATATAACTTCCTACCCTAACTTAAAGATTTCTCACCTTTTTCAGCTAAAACGTGTGAACCTCAAAGTGTCTGACCTGAAAGTGAAATAAGAGGACTACAACCTCGTTACCTCAACACTGAATGGAAAAGCATTTTAAATATCTCTCGGTTTTGCCGCCAGTAAATGGTTAAAAAAAACACATGCTGTAGATATACTAGATATATAACTAAAGACACTTTATTCACTTTTAAAAATGTCAATGTATAAGAGAACGCTATTTTTATATATCTCCTATACTGAAGACGGGACCACCATTTTGTGAGGTCAGATCCAAGTCACGAAAAGGGCTAGCCGCTTGCAGGGCAAAAGCAGTACCTTCATTTCTCAGTTATTTTAAGTCCCTGAGTATTAGTCCGGTCCTGGGAATAGAACTCTCGACCTCCCCGAAGTCAAGCTTTCTACCGACTGAACTAGCCCTAGTCTCATTACAATTGTCAGTGCTAAACCCAGATCTGACTTCTTCGCATAAATTGACTCAATGACTTATTCTCCATTCAGTATCACGCCTTACTAGTGGGATTTCCCGGATTAATCAGTACCAGAGCCCTCGGAGTGCAATATGGCCTGGCCTTGTCTAACGCCCTCTGCAGTTCTCCGATATCCAAACACCAGTCGTGATCTTCGTCCAAACAGTAAGGAATCTACACAAAAGAAAAGAAGCGTCGGTGTCGATCGAAGCCTGATCGGGCGATTACAAAAAATATTCGAAGATTTAGGACTACTTGTACTCAATCTTACATACGCCATGAACAAAGTGGCTATGCTGTACTCTCAAAGTGTAGTAGCCATCACAAAAGAATATATCAAATTCCCAAAGCATTCTTTTAACAGTGTGCCAGTACAAGTATAGCCTCCCTAGCAGGCTTTTTTAGGGGATGAGGGACGAGATACGAACACTTAGACTGTGCGTGGAAGGCTAGTAGATTTATACACAAGGGCTAACACCTCAATAGCGCGAAAAAAACCTGACAAATAACCTGAAAATTGCGACAAAATTAAAATGTAACATATAATAGCCAAAACTACAAGGTCTGTATTCAAGGCACTCAGTTTTATTAGTACATTAAATTACCTGGTGGAAGTTGTATTCCATCATTCTTGACAGGTAATGAGGAAACACGGGAATTGGAATCAGAATTCCCGTCCTTTTATTTCTACTGTCTGAACTGGCGTCTAGTGCCTGCATGCCAACCTGAAAGCGCGCATGAAAATGTCTGTGTTATATTTATCATCGTCCTCTATTCAGTAAGCGATGTAGTCCGAGAATATACTACTGATGAGAAGCGTTCTACGTGGGCGCACATTGCTGAGGACAGAGTACTCATGAACCCCTATACCAAAAAGCCCCATAGAAAACGAGAGGAGGATAGGCAGACATAACAGACACCTGTTCTCTCCTGTCTGTAAAAAAGCGACAGGAAAGCTGATAAAGGATTGCGTTCGCGTAAGTGTAAGGCTCGCGAAACTAAGCACGTGATCAGTTTCCTCCTGTTTTATTTTCATGTTCGCGCTTTCTCAATTTTGTGGACCCGACTATCTCGGAGCTTGGAACAGGCTAAAATAGGAAGCGGTTTTAAACTGAAAACTGTTGTAAGTGCTAATAGTAAAAACAATAAAAGAAAGAAGTTAGTTATGTTTCCAAACTTCCTTTTACCTTTATAAAAGCATTTCTGACCATGAATAACCTAAAAAATATTAGAAAATACTCATGAACACCTGAATTCCATGTGCTCCTCCATTTGTTAGGATTATATCTTCCGGGTCGGCAGGATAACCATCTCTTTCAGAAATGAACTGGGCAACATCTTCACGAACAATACTTAATCCAAGAGGGTCTGTATATGAGCCTAGAAATACGATACCGAAAGAATAATTGTTCTACGAGAGTAACTTGGCGAGAGTGTGGGAGATGGGTCTTTAAAAGGGGTGGAACAAGCAAGGGCTTTACAACTATGACTGTTCTACGGGGTGAAGGGTGGAGTGAAAGGGGTTTGTGGGAGGGGATTTGAAGTGGGGGATGGAATGTTGTACTGAGGGATATGAGGAATATTTTGATTGAGGGGTGAAGTGGGGATTGAATTAGGCAAAATTAGGAGTAGAGAAAGGGTTTGACTAAGGAAAAGAGTAACCCAGGATTGGACTTTGTAGGGGTCTGGAGTGGGGTTTATGAAAAACAGCCTGTATAGCGGTAACACAATAACTGGTAAACAGGTAGTTTTCATTGTCACCCCCTAGCTCTCAAATCCAGCTAGGGGTTTAAAGGCAGGGCTTGAACTCGTGGAACCTTAAAGGTGACAATTCCAGCGTCCTTACAGTCAAACTTCTACTAATGGCTGCCTCTTGACAACGGCCACCTCTTAACAACAACCACTTTTTTTGGCGGACAGTCTATAAATTGACTCCTGTTTAAACCTCTCTACAATGGCCACCTCTCTACAATGGCCACCTCTCTACAACGGCCACCTCTCTACAATGGCCACTTTCTTCTGTCCCAAAGGTGGCCGCTGTGGAGCAGTTCAACTGTATACTGCTAGGACTAATTGCCTCCACGAGCTCAGTAAAAGACGTTGCGACAAGGAAAGGGCTTGACAGGAGGGTAGCTGTTGATAATTAAATAAGCATTACATCATCACTATCATCGCTAATAAAAATTATTAATGATGATGATGATGATGGTGTTGATGATGATGATGTTACTGATTCTTATCTGGTGGAGATTCATTCATGACAGTTTTCTTTCAGTTCATGAGGGAAGCCTGAGAGAAGGTGTAACTGTTCTAACTTACAAATTTGTGAGTGAAATCCTCCTATTTGACTGTTCAAATGAAACCTCAACCTCGTTCCCAGGGTCCTCTCCTACCCAGAAGCTGGAAACGAGGTTGATGAAACCTCTTTCTATGGTGCTTAAACCTAAACTTCTCCAATTTTTTTTCACTCCTGCCCTTAATCACTTAAAATACTAAGCATTAGAGTCTTCTTTTCAGTGACATGAAGAACAATGATACTTACTTATAACATGGCCTGCTTTGGCATTGAGAATCCTGTTCACCTTTTCATGTATGTCCTTCGGGTAGTTTGAATCTTCAAGTAGAGTTGGACATATGAGACATGACAGAAACTGTCAAAAAAGGTGAAAAAAATACCTTCAGACTTTCATATTCTCCACAAAATTTCTATAAGTTTGAGACAATGAAAACAAACCTTATGCAAAATGTTGTGGGGAGAAAAAAAATGCATTATCAAATGAGAAATGTGAAAGTTACACATACAGATTAACGAGAACTCAAAGTTGAAGCTGTAGTGAGCCGTATAGTCAAATTCCACAAATGTTGCTGAGGTGCGAAATTAATCCTGGCGTTACAAGGTATTCACGAACCGTTCACCCTATGGTAACCTGATGGAAACCTCACAGAGACTTATAGAGATGGATAGCTTCCTTTGTTCTCAGTCACCATTGTTGGACTCTCTAAACAAGGAGTAAATAACAACAAACCCCACCCAAAGTTGTTTGAGCTAATCAGGTTTTTTAATATGGTGCTGATCAATTTGCTAAAGGACTTTAGTTGAAATTGTGTAATCTGAGTGGTAAGAATAACTAACATAAATCCTTCATTAAGGTCCCCCTCTCAAATAAGCCCACTGCCTCTATAAGCCCCCCCCCCCCTTTTCAGGGGAAGGAAGTTAATAAGCCCCCCCCCCCTCCCTCCCCTTATTTATTCTTCACTAATAAATGATAGACTGTATTAATCCAGCACGACTGTAAAACTTTGTGTGGACTGATCCAGGATGGTTTATTTACCAATTACTGGAAGATTGGATTTGATTCTCATCCTTGGCTGCATGACCTAAAACATCTTGTACTAGAGCTTTTTCCACTTTGCATTCTAGTTCTTTATGGAAAACTGATACCATTGTCATTTCTAAACTCAATAAGCCCCCCTCTCAAATAAGCTCCCTGTCTCTGTTAAGCCCCCCCCCCCCCCAATGGGCTTGAAATAGTTACATGTAAGCGCCCCCCAGGGGGGGTTAAATAGAGGATTTACGGTATATGTAAGAAATTAAGAACTTTATTCAAGTGTCAAAGATAGAATTTTTGAATAATGGCAATATTAAAACCTAATGATATTAGGTTGTCAATCACTGCACCTGTCTCAATGATGTGATGGGTTTCTGTCCAAATGCATGAGGATCTCCAAAGTATCTTACAACTTCTTTGAAAGGTTTCTGTACCCCCTTTAACATAAAAATACCACAGAGTCTGTTATGTGAATTACCAAATTAAACAGACTGACACAGTAGGGATTATTTTCAGTCATCACTTGATGTTATGGACCAATCAGAGCAACAGCTCAGACACCTCATGAAACATAACCAATTAAGCTCTTACAGGAGTGCCGTTGGCTGTAATGGCTGATTCCACAAGTTTTAGTAGTTCTTGAACCATTTTTTTCTTAATCACACACTGAATGATATTAATTAGAGGAAAACTGATGTTTATACCCTTGGGACTTAAAAAAAGATAAGCAATGCTTGAAAAGAACACATCAAACATGGCTTTTTGATATCAAATTTGCCACGTGGGTAGTGTACATGACACGTCATCATGAGTATGGAATTCCGGCTCTCCTTTCTCAGACGTCATTTTAAGGGAAAACCACTCAGGTAGCATCACCAAATGTCGGCTGTTTTCTCAGGCTACTTTATAAGCAGTTCATAAGGAGTTTATTTGGTTACTTTTAGCACTAACATGGCAAATCAAAATGAATAAAAAAGTTGCTTTGGAGGGAGCAGGGGCAAATCTAGCGAGGCCTAATGTACAGGGATCCTAGCTAATCTGATGTTGTGATGTTTATCTTTTAACCTTGTTCCTCACGAAATTGTTGATCTTTTGCTTATAATATTACGAACAACCCCGGGGGGGAGGGGGGGGGGTGTTAATTATTTACCTTACATTATTAGCAACGGAAGGAGCCAGATATCTGTATTTTTCCGACCCGGCGTGCATCACATGCAAATTACACAGTCTCCACCTCTTAACCTGTATGACATTTCAGACCTCACACAGTAACTGAATAAGGACATTAATTGATACCGCTAGCCTGATCTCCATAATTTTGTTGAGCGTTAATGCACTTCCATAAGTTCCCGAATATTCATGATTTTGCAGACAGCTGGGAACAAGAGAAAACCTAAAAGTTCAGGAGGCCTACCTACCCTTGCTAATTCTTATTTGATTTCATAGGCCCGAAAATCGACCCAACCTCCAGGGTTAACGCCTCCCTGGAAAACAGGGCTGATTGTTTTGTTCGTAATGATTTCTTCTACCATCATTTCCTTCGTAGAACTAGGAAAAGGAATTGGTCAACACAAGGGAAAAACCCTGAGAAGCTGTGACTCCTTGCGTGCGTGACCTTTGCAGCTGACTTTGGCTGCAATTGGATGCGCGAGCCCGCAATCCTTCTCAACATCTGTGTGACCTCTACAAGTCCTCTACAGACCTCGAGTATACACTTAATACAAAACGGGACACTTACGGTCGAACACCCCCAGAATACAAAACATAGAACTTACGGACGGGACGGACAATATCGCTGGCAAAGCCAGGCAACTACGGCACTCTTTCGTTCACACGCAGGTGCAAATTTCCCAACGGTTCCCTGAAGGTCAGTTGCACAATCTTTCTGTTCTTTTGTTTGCGTACCGAAATGGCAGCGGAGGAAATCATTACGGACAAAACCATCGGCCATATGTACCAGAACTACGCCAGTTCAAGACCGTGGATCGCCAAGTTACGGGCCCATGAGATTCGACGAGAACTTAAACAGGTAAGATGGGTGACATCTCAATCTTATATTTAACACACGACGAGAATTAAATCGGTTTTACTCAGTTCTTCTATCAAACATGTTCAACATTGCGTGACCAAACCTTTACGTAATCTCTACCATTTGAAGCCGATGATGAGACCGTAGTGTTTTATTTCCCTAGTTTTTACGGGATAAGGATGTAGATTGTAAGGCAATGAACTGTCTGACAGAAAATTACAGAAAAGCTCGATTTGCATTACTGTCCGTGTGCTGCTGGTTTGTTGTATAGTTACAGCTCACGCAAACACGCGAATGAACAATAATTCATGAATTAACAACTTAATCGGTTAAATATGTAGTCCAAGAAAAAATACGCAGTCTTTGGCAGTAAATGGGACTAAAGGTTGTTGGGTGCAGCCTGGGGTAAAAACAAGGGTCGCAGCAACACACCCCATGATCATGACATGCAGGCAGAATTTTGAGCATTATACTATACCACATGTACATGAGAAATTTCTGCAATATGATTGGCTTAGAGCATGCAGTGGTATTTCAGCTTATTTGAAATACCTACGTGTGAAAATTACAAGCCTTTTGCAGGTAGTAGTATATGCAAATAATAGCATGATTTTGTCTAGTACGTGATATTTGGCTTATTCATCATTGTCTCACATTTCACTCGCCCAACGGCTCATGAAGATTACGTAAAACAATTTTGGAATATCACTACAAATCATGTAATTACCTATACGAATATTAAAGCGAATTTTGAGGCGAGCATTCGGCTGGCAGAATAAGGCATTTTCGAGCAGAAGGGAAAATCAGCAGCACTATATAATGACATTATGCATAACAGTTGTAAGAAAAAATTACAACTAAGTAAAAAACAAATGGAAAATACTGGCCTTGTGATTAATTTGATTATTTGATAGCTACAATGCACCCACTTTAAAAGTAAGGTGAATGACAATTTTGCTACCCAAAATGAATATCTAGTAATTAGATTTTAGGGGTTAGGCCCAGGCTCAGCCTTCTATATTTGTGACAATAAAAACAAAAGATTATTTTCGGATACCGAGCTGAATTCAAGCAGAATAAGGGTGTCCAAGCAGAATTTTTAGCAGAATAAGCGATTTTTAAGAGCACTGCCTGCAGGCAGAATAAGCTATTTTACAAGCAGAATTTATCCAAGCCTATCATAAATCCATAAAATTATTGCTTAAACTGTTCTAACATGAATTTGAACACCTGCATAAATGGGAACAACTAACAACTGCTAAGCCGGTCAGTCCACGCATTTCTCCTTTTTACTGGAATCTTTCTATCTGTTAGGTCACAACTCCATAACGACAAACACCGGTCACTTAATTCTATGCCAGATAGCCTTTGGGCTAGTCTCCCTTGCGTTGCGTGACATCCAAAAAACGGCTGCGAGGGAGACTACTTTTGCGCCAGCATGAAAATTATAGGGCTTCCAACCCATTCACACATTGGGACCAGGCTCCGCACTGGAGGCAAAAGGCAAACAGCTAAAAAAATCACTGAGCGTAGTGGGCCAAGCGGTAGACTGGGGCCTCAGCTCGCTTCGCTCACCGATTCTGTTTTCTTCTTTTTCCTGTGATGTGGAGCCAGTGGTCCCAGGTCATTCACACATGGGAACAGCAATTTTAGCTTAGTTTCTGTATTATGGAGCGAGGCCGGCTGTACATGTGTCGGGGGGGGGGGGGGGGGTGGCTAATTGGGGATCTTAATTTTTTCCTTAAATATTTTTTTCTAGCTCCCCCTGATGATGTAAGATATTTTTCTGCCCCCCCCCCCCCCCACCTCATGAGAGCTTGTGGACAGAGGTAAAATACCATGACCCCCCCCTCCCCCTTCCTCTCTACTGACACCACTACTGTCACTAACAATCTACCATAATGATTGTACCTTTGAATTGCTGTTGCAAACAACATTTAGGCCGGCTCAACAATGAATTGAAGTCTTTTTTAAAACTTTAGCTTAAAATATTATTTGCATAAAATAACCTTGCACACAGATTATTAATTTTATTATGACTTTATTATATAAAATCTGAATTATGGAAAAAAGATAGTGGACAGTTTAAGTTTTAAATCTTTACAGATGAATTATGGTATAGTATTTGCATGACACATCATGGCTACTTTCATTTTGTTATTCTTACCGGAAAAATTCAGAATGGCAAAGGTAATAAAATACAAGAAAAACATTAGGATTCGTACTTCTGCTTTATAGGTCAATTATTACAGTAATAAATCATGAAATGAAATTAAGTAAATGCCAAAAAATGGTAGCTATTTGGGGACTTATTGCAATTTAATACTATTGATATCTTCTTTAAGTGGACTCAATGTTTTGGGTGAGAATTAATGGCCCCCCTCCAAATTCCCATACCCCCCCCCCCCCCCCCCGCCAACCCATAAATTATGAATGATATCTTATAGGTTTCAATGAGGAATACAGCTGCCAAACAACCAACCTCGTTCCCAGGGTTCCCTCCTACCCATCGCTCTCGCTCTGTAGGGATGGGTAGGAGAGGACCCAAAGAATGTACAAAGTTGCCAAACAACCCCCAAAAATTGGTGGCAAATTACACCCCTCCCTTCACATAAGGCCACTTCAGCTCCCAAGAATGCATTATTTTAGTGCAAAAATAATTAGAGGCCACTTATAGAGGATAAAAAATGATCTGCGAATTCTAATAAGTGAGCTTTATAATCAGTCATATTTTTTCCATCTCTTTTTACAGGGTGTCAGTAAACCTTTTAATGAAGTGATCGAACATTTTGGAGATCCACATGCTTTTGGACAGTCACCAGTTTCCTTTATGAGGCAGGTACGATCATTTTTAAAAGCTAAACTGGTATTTTTTTTTCTGTGGATACATTTGTTTGTTTGTTTGTTTGCTCACTAACATTTTAAGTTCTCATTCTTTTATGGTAGTCAATGTTGTAAATTCACTTACCGACTCAGTTAATAAAACTGAAGGTTTTTTTTTTCGCAGTCTGATCAGGGGTTTTAAGTTCGAGTACCTGTCTGTTGGCCAATAGCTAGAATAGCTGGATTTGTTCTTGATCATCCCGAGTTCCAATCCTTGCGGGCCTCGCTTGTAGATAGCCAACTGGTCGCCTCCTGCCAGTTGGGTGTTTCATTCTGTTTTGTTCAGATTATACACTTCTGATTTTTTAATTTGAGTGGAGTGCCTGTAAAATAGCTGGATAAGCTGAGTGCACTTTCCACCATAAACAAATCTTTTAATGAAAACCGATAGAAAAACATCACAAGAAATCGAAATTTATACTGTATACATATAGAAGTCAAATTCCTCCACCACCCAAAGTCTATGATTATGAAAATCCTTTCCCTGTCCCAGAAAGGCGAAGAAGTCAAATGCATGGAATATGATCCAGGGGATGTTAAAGCTTCAATTTGACCGATACATGACGTGAAGCAGTTTAAAAGATTTTTTAATTTTGTAAGTCACTTCTTTTGTGATTGATGGACGTTTCTCCCTTTTTTTGTCAAGTTTCTAGCATGTCTCCTTTGTCCAAGTCTCCTTGAAGAACCGAGCTACCCACAGGATATAAAGGAAAAAGCCCGAAGGATTCTCGAGGAAACTGAACAGTTTTCAATAGGTGCCATATGTAAATTTTTTTCTGATTCATAAGATTGCTGCCACGCTGTCTACCGAAGACACACCGGGCAAGGGAGTCACAGCAGACCCAATTTTTTGAAAATCGTAAGCCACGCCAGTAGCCTTCTTTTGGCTTGTCACGCAATCCTCCCTAACAAACAACGTTTCTGGGAATCGAAGGGAACGCGGAACAAAGCCCCAAGAATGTTTGTATGAGAGGCTACCAAGCCGGGGGAGTTCAACCGAGAAAATAAGGTGGCGGTATGCATCAGTATACATGATACTAACTTTGTTTTTCTTGTCTGTGACTGTTCGGGCTAGCTTGCGCAATCGATGACACTCGTAGTACGAGTCATAATTCTTTAGAGGAAACCATTAAATTTATTTCTGCAATTTTTTAAATGTATATAGGTTCGTATACAGACCCAAGTGGATTAAGAATTGTTCGTGAACACGTCGCCCGGTTTATTACCAAAAGAGATGGCTACACCGCTGATCCAGATAGTATCATATTGACAAGTGGAGGATCAAGCGGAATAAGGGTCCGTAATGCAGTAACCCTTTAACCCGGAGGGGAGACTCCCATATGAAAGGGGCGGGGATGCTAGAGTGCAACCCTAAAAGAGACCTTTGCGGCTAAATATAATGGTGTTTTGCCCAGAACACCCTAAGCGAGACCAAAATCTGAAATTTACACCCCTAAGCGAGACGACGAGCATCCCCTCCCCTTTCATATGGAAGTTCCCCCCCCCCCGGGCCCTTTGCGCTTATATAAGAAGTATCTGCAAGTGCCATATCACCGAGAAGTGTCAAGGATAGCACAAATCGCAACGGTAAATTTACTAAATAAACCTGTGCTGGTATGCAAACTATAGGCGAATCCTTGTTCACCTTTTTTTGCCTCATTAGCATAGGCCTATCATTATCTGACGAAGCTAATAAAATGAAATTTTTGAATATTGAAAGAGCGTTACAATTTCAGTCATCTCTAAAAATTTAGGCCCGATATACCAAATAGTTTCTGAGAAATTCTCTTTGAAAGACCCCAATAGATCAAAGATCAAAGAGCAAAGAATATATGAATTCATAAACGATCCAGATCTTGAGATAAGTTGGGGGGGGGGGGGGGGCGGTCTCCAAAACAATTTTTTCCACCCTTCGGGACTCAGTTTGGTCTAAAAATAAGGGGGCGGGGCGGGCCCCTCCCCTGAATCCGCCACTGTTTTTTGTTAGCATTTTGATTTGGTCACTTAATGGTATTTACCAGTAATCCGCTCTTATGAAGAAGGTCAGTCATGATTAAGTCATGTGATTTCTTGTTTCCATCCAGATGGCCTTGGACGCGTTATCAACTGGCCGTTTTTCCAGCGACGAGGACAGGGCAGGACTTATGACTCCAATTCCTTGTTTCTTTCACTATCCTACTTGGATCAAACGCCTCAACCTGTACCAAATTCCTTACTATTTGGACGAAGATAACGACTGGGCTTTAGATACCCATGAACTGGAAAGAGCGTTAAATGTGTCTAGGCCGCACTGTAGACCAAGAGGCCTGGTACTTATTAACCCGGGAAATCCCACAGGTATTGCGAAGCTATTTTAAAGATTAACTGCAGCACTAAATCAGTAATTGGCTTGGACACATAAACCTGGGTGCAGAAGTCTCTTTTTCCTCGTGATCGCAAGATGCTTGCTTTTTAAACAGCACTGTCGGATTGTAAAGCTGCATGCGATCAGACATATCTGGTCCAATTACGTACCCTTTCATATACCTGAAGCCTAAAAAAGGTACCCCTTTCGGGCAGAGCCTCCCCTTAGAAGCCATTATGGAGAGTAGCCCCGAGAACAAAACTGATTGTCGTACTGCTGTATATGCGTCCTTTCTTAGGTCAGGTCTTAAGCTACGACAATATCAAGGAAGTGATCAAGTTTTGCGCTCGAGAAAAACTGGTTTTATTTGCTGATGAGGTGTACCAAGAAACAGTGTTTACTAACGAGGTCCAGTTTCACTCGTGCAAGAAGGTTCTGAGAGACCTGGGTCCCGAATTCAACAAGTTTCAATTGATGTCGATAAATTCTGCCTCGAAAGGGTTTTATGGCGAGTAAGTCTTGATCTGACAAGTAATTGCTTTTATATGATATAATGATCAACAAAGGAAAAACAGCTACAACAACAAACCTGTATTCATGAAGTGGCGGATATTTTATCACTATACAAACAGCTTTTATCATTTCTGAAACCCGACAGAGTCCGCGAAATATCATGCAATGTATTAAATGAGACATTGAAATTTTTTTGCAAGAAACATATTTATTGGTTTTGTCGTAATTTTCTGACCTGAATGAAGGATCAGTGAAATAATATGCTATGTGGCCTGGTTTAAACAAAGAAAGAAACACAAAAAACATTTTAAACAAATACAAACATTGAACCCTGCTTATAGGAGAGCATACCTGACCGAAGCCTGGCTGAGAAACTTTTGTTGTAATTATTATAATTTGTTTTTGATTTAGATACTGATCTTTTTTTAGGTGTGGTTTGAGGGGTGCTTACATAGAGCTTGTAGGATTTAGCAAAGAGGTTTTATTCCAATTTAGGAGCTATCTAGCTCCGCCATACAACGTACCGTCATCTATTGGGCAGGTATTTTAACAAAGTCATTAAAACATGATTTATAAAACATGATTTATAAAACGGTGTTGATTGCTTTGAGGAGCTAGCCAAAAAGACACTTTGATTGGACTCTTTCGAAAAACCAGTCCTGCGGGATTTGAACTTTTTTGTATGTAACGATTCCTTTTTGTTGCTATAAATTTACGTACAGTCAGGGACAAATTAAGTAGTTGACACACTTGTCTGAAACGCCTGCTTCTATCAACAATTTTTCATTTATCCTGCAACTCTGTTTAAAGGCCGTAAATCCTTCCACCCCTGAATCAATGAGTTTTTGTAGTTGAAGAAAGATTTGTGTGTACATGTTTAAAACACAACAATGACTTTGGGGGAGGAGGGGGGGATACAAAGGGGGAGGGGATAGAGAGTTATGGAAGTGTCTCGACCGGCTTTTGCTACCGGTCTCATTGTAGCTGCTGGCCACGTGAGCCGCTTTAGATTGTCTTAAAATTATGATTGTGTTTTTCCAGCTGACCTTTTTATCATCTGTAGGCTGCTGTTAGTGCAATTTGTAATCCCCCTCAGCCTGGTGACGAGTCGTACGGGACATTTATTAAGGTAAGTAAAGTCAAAGCCCGCTTGACGGACACCCGCTTTATACGAACACATCATTATTACGGACAGTTTGCTTTGTCCCTGGGGGAAAAAAGCCCTTTAATTTTCTCTCAATTCAACCCGCTTAATACGGACACCTCATTATTACCGACAGCTTGCTTTGTCCCTAGGAAAAGAAAGCCCTTACATTTTCTCTAAATTCAACCCGCTTTATACGAACACCTCATTATTACGGACAGTTTGCTTTGTCTCTGGGGGAAGAAAGCCCTTACATTTTCTCTAAATTCAACCCACTTAATACGGACACCCCGTTAATACGTGTTACGCGGGTAATCTTTTTGAGGACCGGTAGCTTGCAAACCAAACTGAACGCAGGGTTGTCGGAACAGCAACAAGAAGATTTATTCCAAAAATGAACGTAGTTTCCACGAAGTAAAATTCCACAACAGCAGCACGTAACTCGTTAAAATATACTTCCACGGCCTCCGCCAACTTGAATAAACTTACATGGCCTCCGCCAACTTGAACAAACACTACTTCCGTCACACTTGACTAAACACGACTAACGTCAAACTCTCTTCGCTGGTGAAAACTAGTTAAAACTTCGCTCGGACTCGCCTACTTATATACTTTTACAATAATATTCTAGAACTTTCTAAATAGCGTAATTATAGAAAGATTACAAAATATACCTCTTTAGAAACACTTACACAAGATACTAAAATAACTACTAAACTACTAAAATAACTATTTTATCTTTTACATCATTTAGTAGATTCTATAGTATCTGTATTCTTTGGTTTTTACCTTGTATTTTTATAGCTTAGTATACTTATTTATTATTTTATTATTTACTTATTTATTTAGTATTTAGAGGGCCACAAGTTTATTAGCCCCGGCTATTTCGTGCTAACCCTCATAAAATAAAGTCTTTACTTACTTACTTACTTACTTACTAAAGTCACGCTTGTCACGCAATACAATTTTTTCGTAACATACGGACACTCTCCACTCCTCAGTGGTCGTATTAACGAGGTTTCACGGTACAATGCCGTGCGTGTCTAAACTAGAGGGAGTGGACCTAGACCCGGGACTCAGGTGTATTACTTCGGGGAGGGTAAGGAGGGTACTTCCTAGTAATAGAAGTGTGCCGCTGGATGCGGTCGCCGCTGATTTTCACGACTGGATTGACTATAATGGGGTACATTTTCAAAAGAGGTACTAGAATGGGGTCGCACATTTGCAGGACTTAGAGGTTAAGAAAATTTTTTGTATATAGAAATTTGAAAAAATGTGTGAATTCATTTTAGAATGACTGGCCTACTGGTAGGTAAAAGGTTTTAAAAGTTAAACAGAAAGTGGCTAAGTAAATTGCATTTGCCCAATCGCCCGGGGCTAAACAAAGACTTAGAGTCTTTTTACATGAAAGTGAGGGACCCCAGTTAGGTGAGGTTACCGCTTAGGTGTTGTAACCCGCCTTTCCATATAATCTCTCATATGGTCACCCCTGCCACCTATCGTGTAAACGTGATCAAATTTAAATGAGAGATCATATGGACCGGCGGGTTACCCCACCTAAGCGGGTAACCTCACCTCCCTGGGGTCCCCCACTTCCATGTGGGGGTCAATATTTGACCACCAAAAAAGACTAAAATGGGGTAAGGGTTCACTGACGTCACGAAATTGGTTTGTCGAATGTTGTTGTTGATGTGCGGTCTGGGCAGTGAGTGGTCGATGGGATAAACGAATCTGCGGAGATCAGAATCAACGGGTTGAATTCAAGGGCAGTGTGTGTAAAAACCGTCCACGGGCCATCGAGGTTAGTAGACTGCATAAGAATTATATGAAAAAAGATCATCGTAATTATAGACGCAACTTTTTGGTCACTGGTATCGTAGAGGTCAAGGTTTGGAATCCAGTACAAGCGTGAATTTTTTCAGGCTTTCTTTTCGCAACTTTAAAAGTTGCGTCTATAACTGCGATGATCTTCTTTCATATAATTCTTCACCCCGCAGTTCTCATATATGATTTTCATATATTCTTATAAACTTCATCAGACTGGATAAGGTTGAAAAACGTCGGCACATGCGCGTTATCTGGCAGCTTTAGAGTTGGTTTTTAATTTATTTCTTAAACGTCTTTCGTAGAAGGAGGTTACTACTTAGAAAAAAACGGAAAATGTTGATTTTTCCGCAGGAGAAAATGGCCATATTGGATTCTTTTCAGAGAAAAGCAGCTAAAAGCCAAGATAACGACGAAGATGTTGAATTCCCTTAAACACGTCTCTCGTAATCCTGTAACTGGTTCATTGTATGCATTTCCCAGAGTTATTCTTTCGCAAAAGACCGTTGAAGAGGCTAAGGTGAGGCGTAGTTCCTCGAAACCAATAGACCTTTTTTTACTGATAAGGCGGCCATATTGAATTTATTAGATTTAAGGCGTATAATGGGATGCCCATGGGGCACTCGCTCAGTATTTATGCGCGCTTTTCGGGCAAAAAGAGTACTTCACTGTATATTTCTCGGGAAAAAGGCGATCATTATTTCATCCAAACACGGCACAACGATCTTTTTCCCATTACAATCGTTTTCTAGGAAAATTTAAAGAAAAATTGGCCCGAAAAGCGCGCGTAAATACTGAGCGAGTATATCGGACAGTGCTCATGCCCCCCTGGGCATCCCATAATACTCCTTAAATCTAAGTAATTCAATATGGCCGCCGTATCGGTAAAAAGGTCTATAGAGAGCTTAGACAGTGTCCACACTATACTGGACAGCGTTTCGTCTTGATAGGAAATGCTATTTAGTATAGCATAAACAGCAACTGCCCGGGACCTGAATAAGTCGCTCACACACATCGAACATTGTACCTGAGAGGTTGCCGAGAGCCGGCTTGGTGAACTAAGTCCCAAATTTCACTCCTGAATATTTACTTTCGTCTTAGTGGGTTCCAGTCCTAGCCACTGCGCATATGTATTCACTTCCTCGACGGTCCCCCAAAAAGTGTTTACACTGCACCAAGAAGTGATGTTACACGATAAGATTCGAAACGACTATTTTAAGCGCAACACAACGACGCAATGTTGGAACAATGTTGAAAGCATTCGAAGCAATGGCGCAACAATGTTGTGACGCAGTGTTGCGCTAAAAATCGTCGTCGCGACGTCTCGCGTAACATCACCTAAAGTAAGGGCCAGAACCTATTCGACATATGACGCTCCACAGTGTTCGAGATCGGCGCCTGCAGCTTCGCTCTGTCACAGAAATCGCGCCGAAATCACCGTTTTTGTGTGTGAACAGAAGCCCTATCCGGTACAATTTTCGTGCCGACGCAAAAGGTACCCGGTATACAGATACAGATACTTTATTTATATAGCGGTATATCCAAAAGCTCTATACCGCTGTACACCAACTTAAAAACTAACTACAAAACTAACAACTACTAATAAAAATAACTTATCAACTAATTAAAAGCTAATTTAAATAAATGCGTCTTAAGGCGCGACTTAAAAATGCTAACTGATGGACTTATTTTTAAATCGAGGGGCAAGCTGTTCCACAGTCGTGGGGCAGCAGCAGAAAAAGCTCTGTCGCCATAGGTCTTTTTATTGGTCTTAGGGACATTTAAAAGATGCCTATCATTAGAGCGTAAAACCCGACACGGGGTATACCTTACTAGCATATCGCTGATATACTTTGGTGCAAGGCCATTTAAACCTTTATAAGCTAGTAGCAGAACTTTAAATGCAGCTCTCTGTTCAATGGGAAGCCAATGGAGCTCTTTCAAGATGGGAGTTACATGAGCAAACTTAGGCTGCCCAGTCACCAGACGTGCAGCACAGTTCTGAATGCGCTGCAACTTCTGAATCAGAAAACTGGGAGAACCAATAAGCAGAGAATTACAATTATCAAGTGTGCAGGTAACAAAGGCATGTACTAGTGATGTAGTGCTTTCGACATTTAAGTATTCCCTAATTTTAGCAATGTTTCGCAAATAAAAAAGAGCAGACTTACACACAGATTTTACATGCAAATCAAGGGAAGCAGTCTGATCAAAAACCACGCCTATATTTTTAGCTGAATCAGAAGGACTAATGCGATACCCGCCTACTGAAATGCCATCTAACGGAGGCCTACTTAACTGGTACTTCGAACTAATAACAAGCAACTCTGTCTTATCATTATTAAGTTTAAGCCTATTGCTAGCCATCCAGTGGTCAATATCTCTAACACAAGACTCGACTTGAGCAACAGTGCATACCCTGTCCTCCTCATTGAGGGTATTGAAAGACAGGTACAACTGGGTATCGTCAGCATAGAAATGAAAACCCATGCTGTAACGCCTTACAATATCTCCCAGAGGTGACGTATAAAGAAGATAAAGCACAGGACCGAGTACAGCCCCTTGGGGGACGCCACAAGGCAGGGAATGCGCTTCAGATTGCGCACCTTTTACATGAACAAACTGCGACCTGTTGCTCAAATATGATCCGAACCGAGACAAGGCAACAGCACTAATACCAAAACGGCTAGCTAACCGATAGAGCAATATCTCGTGGTCTACCGTATCAAATGCTCCAGATAAATCTAATAACAATAAAATGATTGTTCTGTTCTTATCAATGTCAACGAGAATATCATTATA
>JBBMOI010000016.1:6790000-6837500 GCA_038088405.1 Porites divaricata | reverse complement strand
AAAGTAGCAGTAGCTCTGAACGTTCTTTGACCATACGCTCTTCTCACGTATGGTAATATGCCCGTCCAACCTCGTTTAAGAGTAAAACTTTTTTTGAAATTCAAATACGAAAACATCGTCTGATTAGCATTTCAAAAGAACTTGTACTCAAAAACGAGGTTGGACGGGCATATTACCATACGTGAGAAGAGCGTGTTCGCTGTTTAAAGTCAAGAGTTCCCTGTTTGTCCCAACAACCGATACTGTCGATCAGCGTCCTAATGTATGACTCCATTAGGGATCTTTGCGGAACTAACATCAGCCTTCTCGGTCCACGTTCTTAATTGAAATTGTTTTCAAATTCTTCTGAAAGGTAGACGCGCAACAGAGAGAAAAAAGGGAATTAAAAGTGTGAAGCGAAAAAAACAACAAGCCATGATATCATCCGAGTGCATCACCTGGCTCGCTGTATTCCTTATGAAGTCTGTTGCTATTAAGTAACAGTGAACCCTCAATCAATCGTTCTTTTTATTACCAATGACCAAGCAGATACAAATTTTATAGAGCTTACTAGCGGAAAGCATGCGCATTTGCAGAGCTTTTTAAAACAACAATCTAAAAGATGTTCTTAAATGGTGTGAGTAAATTTTTGGAGAGAGGCGGCGTCGGGTATGGTGGGCGGGTTGTAGAGCGATGTTTCTCTCCTCCTCACTATAATATATACCTACCTAGAAATAATTGTAATGGAAAATGTTTAAATACAGGTATTGGTCGAACTAAGCCGCGACTTAAGGCCCTTATCAGTCATATCTTCATGAGAAATTTCCGCCTCTTTTAACCGAGTGAAGTTGTTCACGAAGTAGAGTTTATTTCACTTTGCATGAAACATTTCATTTTTTCCGGTCTCACTATGGATATTTGATTGTCTTTGAAGGGTAACTGAACTGAAATGATAGTCACAGTTTCATTTTGGTGATCAGTCACTCCCTATAGTATCAAACAGACCTTCACTATTTTTTGAGAGCGAAATAAAAATGTATTAATGTGATAGATTCAAATACAGTTTTAGCCAGTTAGATTGTTAGTTAATTAGTTAGTTAATAGTACCCTTTGCATTTTACCACTAACATTTTCTGCTCCTGAAGTAATAACATATTTTTAGCTGTATATATCTAGCTGGATTTTTGAAAACGTTATCGTCAAATGTACCTAGGTTTTCGTCCAACAGTTTTTTTCGGCGAAAACTATATTCAAAGTAGCTGTTACAAAAACTAAGAGTGCAACCGTTGCTTGTCTTTTTCTTCTTCTCCTTTCCTTCTCCTGGCTCTTTCGTTTTCTCCTTTCCTTTTCCTTCGTTAGTGTGATTTTGGAGCTTTTCAGGCTTAAGAAACCTGCCTTTTAACGCCTTTTCACTCATTACAAATGACTGCAAACTTTCGTTAGCCGTAAAAACGGTCTTCAAAAGATCGCTTAGATATACTTGTCTATTAATATGTTATCAGCAGATGTAGAGCCATTTTCTTTGGAAATGCTTTAAATAAACCACCACTATTATAATAATTATTATTTTTATACTCAGGTGATCGAGCGCCGACGTTTAGTTAGTTTTAAACATTCGGCTGAAGCGAAATTTAATGCCCTCATCTTTTAATCCACCAATTTATCCTAATCTCCCCTCAAACGTCGCTGATATTTTTTTCCACAGGTGAAAACAAGGGTTTTTACTTCAGCTTTTGTGAAGGCAATTTGAAAAACCACAAGTTAAAGGTGAGCTTCCTAATTCGAAGAATTGTTATTCATGTATCTTCATTACTGATCTTTGAAATTTGAAAAGACAGACGTCAACCTTGTTTGTTCACCTCCTACTTTTGTTTTCTAATTAACCAAACTTTATTCAATTCAAATTGTTTCTGAAGGAAGACGAACAAAAGAAGAGAACGGGTAAAAGTGTGAAGTGAAAAGAAGGAAAAGAAAACAAGTCATGCTATTTTCATCATCCGAGTGCATCACCTGGTTTGCTGTATTCCTTATCGTGTTTGTTGCTATAGTAACAGTGAACTTTCTATCAATTGTTCTTTTTATAAAAAACCGCAGTCTTCGCACTCGTGCCATGTACCTTGTTATAAGCTTGACCGTAGCTGATATGTTTGTCGCAGGATTTTCTCATTCTAATCTATTTCGAGACCTCTCATATAGATGCGACATTGGGAAAATGAACTTAAGCCAGGAACTGAATGGAATAATTAACTTTCTCTACCTCTGGTTTCCTCTGACCTCTCTGACACATATTGCAGTCATTTCATTGGATCGGCTGCATGCAACAATTCGTCCCTTCAGACATCGCCTCATCAAAAAGTGGGTCTACGGGGTAACAATTGCTGGTGTCTGGTTTTTAGTTGCAATGGTATCAACTGCCATGATAATAATTATAGAACGATATTTAGAATACATATTATATATTTACTACGTATGGCAATCATTCTGTTGTTTGTGTCTATTTGTTATCTTTGTTTCTTACTCTTCCATTGCTGTTAAAGTTTTGTGTGGAGCGCATCCTCAGCACCATGGTGCAGCCAACAGACAAAGGAAACTGACCGTAACATTATTCATAATGACTATCATATCCATACTGATGTGGCTACCATATGCGGTTTGGTTTTTTTTACTTGCGACTAGAACCATAAATATTTCCTTACAGGGATTAAAACGTTTGGGATATTCTTCTGAGACTCTATATATGATGAACTCGCTAGTTAATCCCATCGTTTATACAATCAGAATGCCAGAGTTCAGGAAAGCTCTCCTGCTGTTATTTAAATGTCAACGAAGACAAAATGCCCGAGATATTCCTCTTCATGCGATTTAATGTACGTACTTTGTTTAACACTTGGAAGCCAACTAATGATTTCGTCATCTCCATGAAAAAAAAAAAAAAAACAGTAGCTGATTGTATACTATTATTGCGGCTTTAAGTTCGATAAAAAGGCTGTAAATAGTTGTTGTGGTGCAATTTTTTCCTTGGTTTAAATATTAATTCCTTTGTTTTAAACTCTGATGCTCAATCGTACATATAACCATACCGCAAAACAACGGAAAACAAAATTTAAACCATTGATGAGTTGAACCACGGTATTTCGTCAGGTACTACAACCAAATGTAGAGCCGGTTAGTAGTCTCGTTTATCTTTTCGTTACCATGGTTTAGTATGCTTCCAAAGTGAAAACATATCCTTTAGATTCCTTGTTTGGAATTAGTCATTATGATTGTGGCGCAAAAAAGGATATATCCACTATTAGTAAAATCCAACTAGTGGTCTATCATCAATGCTGCGTTCTGATTGGTTGAGCTACTACTAGGCTATATGTTATAGCCCACTAGTAGCGAAAAGCGCGGGCTTTTTGGCGGCAAAAAAGGATTGAAGTCTAGCTTTAACTAGCTAAAGTGTTTTTATTCCCGATATTTTTGACCAACTAGTTGGATTTTACTAAAACAATTATTCCTCTCGCCCTCCCGAGTCAATAGCCCATTCGGCCCTTGGCCTCATGGGCTATTGACTCAGAGCTCATTCGGGCTCGAGGAATAATTGTTAATGACATTAAGCACAGAAGCAGCCTCATAACCAGGCCAGTTCGCGATAGTCCTCGGCAAATGTTTCCGACAAGCTTGACAGGTGACGTCACCTTGATATCGCCGAGGACGGCAGGGAACGAGGTTGGCGCAGAAGTTGTTTCGTCCTTAATTTGTTGTTTCACAACGTGATATCTACAATTATCGTCAAAAATGTTGGGAAGGTTGCGCTTTTTACCTCTTCTTTTCCTTTCTCCCCCCGCCCCTGGCCCAATGTTGATCAAAACGTTAATGTTTGTGCGCGTATAATTGTTCTGTTATAACCCAACATTGAATAGGGGGGACGGTAGTCTCCTTCGCAGCCGTTATTAGGGTCGTCCCGTCACTGGGGAGGAGCGTTGCGTGACGACCCTAATAACGGTTGCGAAGGAGACTAGGGGGACGGGGGATATTTAGCAAAAGAGAAAAGTCTCCTTTTTCAGGGTTAAAATGGACTACTGTTAAGTTGCACAACCTACCCAACTACTTTTGTCTGTAATTGTACTTAATGCAGCTTCTTTCAGTGGAAGGTAAAATAGTACCTGTGTGGCCTACCTGTGTCAGTAAAATCAGCATTTTAAGGGCATTCAATAAAGTTGCTATTTCAACATGATTTCTTTACGTTCTTATCTGTCTGAAAGATCACAAGGAATGGGCCGGAAAAACGCTGAAATGGGAAAAGCACACTTCAGTGTCCTAAGGATGGGAAAAGTCAGAAGATTGTTCTTTTTTCTACGCCAATTTTATGAGAGGATTATAAGAATGTTGTTTTTCTCGTCGTGTGGTTACAGACATTTGTGTACAGCTTGCCAGATACATTCAATACTCTTTCTGTCACTATTGTTGAACATTTAGGGGTCTTTTTTGAGAGAATATAGCCAAATCTGGGAAGGGAAGTCAATTGAAAAACTTTGAAAATCTTGGATGAATGAAAAATCATCAAAACTTTTTAGCCTTTCTCGAGCTATATAAATTTGTAATTAAAACATCAAGAGTTTTGCTTCTTCAAACCTCTTTTTTACATCAGAAAACTTTCGTTGCCGGATTAATGAGGATGGAGACGTATCAAATAGTCTGGATTGAATATTGGCATCACTGGAAACTAAATCCAGTAAATCCATCTTGTCAGTTCGTGTCCTTAAACTGCACCATGAATTCTTGGTGAAAGGTTCTTAGTCGCTCAAACATTGGAGTGAACGTCTCTTCAGAGGGAAGAATAGTGATCCTACCAAGAAAGATTAAAACATGAAACCGTTTTAAGTTATTTCCTTCGTATGGATTGCGGGCCTGAAAATAAAAAAAGTTTTGGATTATTTTGACCCATAATGTGGAGATAAAACTTGGTCCAATTTCATCAGACTTTCACACGCTGACATAACGTCGCTGTTACAGAGAAGTCGCTTTTAGGACGCCTTACAGATCTCTTTTCCCACGTAAATTTAAGCTCTGGTCCATACCGTATAATCCTGGTTGTAAGCCCATCTATTTGTAAACATCAACTTTATTCCAGTTGCAGGCCCTTCACTAACCCTCCATCACCCGGCAATGGGCCGATCTGTGTATAACCTTATCGCGTTCATCATAACGCATACTAATCTGGTGTTCCCGTGGTATAAAGGCAGAATTTTCCGAGCTATCACGGGCGACTGCCGATTAGCCGCCCCTATTAATTTTATCAGGGGAATCTCGGCCGCAGGAAACTGGACTCCTTTGGACTCGTTTTCGTTTCCCTTAGTCTCGTTTTTGTGCAGATGTCATGCTAGTAGAATAAGACGAACGCGGATCCATCATCAATGATTATAAATAGTTATATGGATGGTTCTGCGAACGTACAAGATGAGGAGAATAATGTGCTCTGATTGGTAACCGCAGCAAAAAAGGAAACATTGGTAATTTGCAATGTACTATGGGATTCTTGTCGACGACCCTTTTCTGTTGTGTCCGGCTTTGCCTGTTTATTTTGGATCATTATAGGTTTCTAGGAAACTGCCCACCTACCCCTCCCCTAAACCAACATTAACACTTACTTGTCACTTAAGGTAAAATGATGGCTTAGGGGAGGGGTAGGTGGGCAGTTTCCCCAGAAACATTAGATAATCTGTTATTTTTTTGGTGGTGGTGGTAAGGGGGGGGGGGGGGGGTGGGGGGAAAGAGGGGTCTTTTCAAATTTAAGGGTGCAGTCAATCTAATCAATCTAAATATATTAGACAAGTCTGTGAAAACCTTGTGACACATGGGCGCAAATGATATCCCAAAGAGGTTTTTTAACTGATCATCAAAATTCCGACCAGAAGTTGATGGCCCTTGTTAATTCAAATCTTACCTGTAGTAGAAGTTGTTACCGCTGCCTTTCATATCAAAAACGTGGCAAGGAATCATGTAGATTCCAGTTTTCTCCAGCGCCTGCCAACAGTAAAACTCGTCCGGTGGCATTTCCTTAGCCTAAATAACAATGGCAATAGGAACAACTCAGCAAACTCAAAATATATCGATCTACACATTACTTTTGTCCACCCAAAATCCTTTCACTTTCCTCACCAAACAGACCACATACATACTTTCCTTGTGAGGGGAATATCTGTATTTCAAAGGATCCTTCGATGAAGCCTTTACTGGGAGCTGGTACTAGATCGATACGGCATATGGAATTTAGCAATGCAATATCAAAGTTAAGAAAGTGAAATTTTAATTTTCGAGGGATATTATCAGCAGCCTGAAAAAGATGGGAGCCTATAGCGTCCTTTTCACGTTTTCTAACCGAAGAACGCCTTTTCTGGAAACTGACAAGGCGGGAAACGGGTTGGCATTCGTCTAATATAAGGCACATCCAAGAGAATCTTGGCTTCTGAATCGCACGTTGTGATTCTGGATTTTATGCTGTAGATCCCGGATGGCAGGTACTGGATTCCGTGTTCTTTGTCATTGAAACGTGGATTCTAGATTCCAATTGTTGGCGAGATTTCAGGCTTCCTATATAGAGTATATAGAGCAGACCCCAGCTGTTCAAAAGGTGGATAACACTATCCACCGGATAAATCTCTATCCAGTGGATAATGCAATTGGTTTCCCTAATACTTATCCACTGGATAGAGATTTATCCGGTGGATAACGCTATCCATCTTTCGAACAACCGGATCTTAATTCCAAATTTCAAACTCCAGGACTGACTCAGGATCAGTCTACACGAAAAAAATTCCCGGGTTCCGGAATTCGGATTACCGTACACCTAGGATATCCATTACTGACAGTGTTCTGCAGTACTGCGCGTGCGCGTGCACTAGAAATCAGGGCCGAAAACAGGACATGATACCTTGGCTGCCTCGATAGCTTTCTTTGGAAGTGTTATCCTCGGAAACGCATACATTGCACCTGCCACCTCGTTACACTTAACATTTTCCATTGAGTTAAGAACCTCCGTTGTCATCTTTGCTTTCTTTCTGTAAGAATCCTTGATGGATGTTACTTCCTGTAATACCAATAAAACACAAAATAATGCATTAGGTATGATATGGGAATACTGGAGGTAATCACCCCTATAGATTTCCCTAGCGCGTCGCAATTAAAGATCATTTTCTATACATTTGTAAGAAGATTGCCGAATGTTCCGGGAGAAAATAGAAATTTTCGTTTACTCGACCTAGTCCCTTAGCGACTCCAGCACTTGGCAAACTTGTTTGGGCAAAAGAATCAATGGAAACCTATACTGCGTTCTAGAGACTTCTCATGCACGGCTTCGGGTTTTTCAAATCTTCATCGACACTCGTGGGTTCGGCCTGCGGGCCCAAGGATCCCGCCACCCGCGAGAACCTCTTGTACCCAGGGTAAGAGGAACAAGCTTTATTTGTTAAATCGGCTATCCCATGGCAGGCATTAGAGGCGTCACCTGACTAAGTATTGTATTATTCACTGCTTTTACCTGTATCATGAAAAGCTACGGTTCAAATTATTGTATTTTAGTTAAAAACTAGAACGAGTTACAGCCTGAGCACTAGTGACAAGCTGAAACAAAGAATAATACAACGCTAACAGAAGTTGGCAAAACGATGTAGCCGCTTTTAAGGATGGCGTTAGTCTCCCTCGCAGCCGTTTTTTGGATGCCACGCAACGCTCCCAGCTGCGAGGGAGATTAGGATGGCGTTTGAGCTCATAATATAGCCACACAAAATAGCCTCGACTAGACTGGTCGGCTCCAAGTGTAATACATTTACAAGGGAGGGGTCTAATTATCTCCATGAGGTTCATGCAAAATAATGTAATAATAAAGCAAAAAAAATAAAAAATAATAATAACTTGTTAGCCAAACAGCTTTTCAAAGTTTATTGTTTTTGTTTGTTACGTTTGATATAATGTTTGGGAGATATTTTTGTTTGATATGAAGCTGTCAGTGATTAATTTTGTCATTCAAAACTAAGTTCTCAAGTTCCATTGCGAATAATGACTCGTTATTGCCATTATCGACCATATAAACTAGTCAGCCGTGACAGAGCCCCTTTAAAAAATCACACGAGCGATAAAGTAGCGCTTCTTATGATCACGCGAGACGCGTGAGTTTCTCTGGGTTAAGTTACAATTGAAAAGCTTACCTTTGAAAACTTTTCATATGATTCATCGCCAGGCTTGGGAGGATTGCAGGTGAGTGCCATGATTACCTTGGGTGAGAAAACAAGCGCTGAGACTGAGTACCATGTAATAAAGTACTAACAGCTTCCTCTACAGGCGCTTCGAGACTCGCGCGACTCAAGGCGAATGACTGGAAATAAGAGAAACGCCAGGCTTTATGGGAGGAGCAAGAAAGGACAGCAACGCCATCTTACACCGTGCCGCTGTTCTTTACGCATAGTGTGAGAGACGCTTAAGAGCGATGAAGTTACATCTGAACTATCGCAATTTTTTGCTTAACAACCAAAGGACAAAGCAAACCAACAACACAAAAAGACAACAATACAAAGCAAATATAACGAAGAGAGAAACACGAGCAGCCACGCTTGTCTAGGGCATGGGAGATGTTAATAAATAATCATCGTAGAAGCACAAAAATACTTTCGCTCTAACGAAATGGTATTAACTGAGGTCTTTCCAGGATTTCAAACTGGAAATTGTGGACTAGGTTTTGAGGCAGCCCTTTCATTAAGGACCTATGCCCCATTTCACTTCATGTGATACATTATTTGTACCTGTCCTATTGTCGAAGGGCAACTTCTTGCACTCAGGTAAGTTTTAACTCGAGACCTGAGTTGATCATTGAATCCTACGAGCTCTATATATCCACCTCTGAGCCCACATCTGCAAGGAAGAGCAATGAAGTAAGTCGAGTAGTCTGGGTAGATGAACAATTCACCCATTGCAGCTAGCGCTTGTCATTGGCATGGTACGAAACCACCATGATGGAGAGCAATTAAGGTTGTTTACTGTTTACAAAAATACAGTCGGAAAGAACCGGTAAATGGAACACCTGACGACCTTTCGGGACGTTTCAGTGGAAAATTTGCAGGAGCAACGGAATGCCTGAAAAGGTTTTTTTGCTTTTCCGGTCGTGTTTCTTTTCTTGAAAGCCACCTTTGATACCAGTTTATGGTTTCCGCCGCCCTTTTTTCGGTAAATGAAACCGATTTGTACGCAAATGGTAAATGCGATTGAAGGAAGAAATTTAGCACTGAATTTTGCTTACCACTTGCCCAAACCGCGAATCGAATGGTTTGGCCATAAAAATGGTAAACAACCCAAGACACGCAATGGGAGGCGACAAACATAGGAAATGACAACTTTATTGAAGTGAGCTGTTTGTTTGCCTTGTCCCAGAGCGCCCCTCCGTAACTCCCCAGCATAGCGGATTTGTACCACGTGAATAGCTAGCTGCAAAGGCTCTATTGCGAGAAAATACAAAAGGTTTGTTTTGGCATTCATGATCAGTTGGCTATATATACTGTTGAGGCTGAGCACTTGAATTTCCGATTTCCGGGAAACGAATTGCAAAGTGGCGAAGTTTGCATGAATTATTTCCCAAGACCTACCCAGAAAGGGAGCAAATGCGAAGAATTTTGCGTACAAACGAGGCTTAAGGTGGTGCAATTTGCTCACCTCAGGCGCATGATCACGCATAGGGGCTATTCCGCGGGATACGCAAGTCCAGAAAGCTGAACATTACAGCCAAACTTGTGTCAACAGTCATCTTTGGCAATAGCCAACTGACCAGTCTCGTAACCAAACCTCTTGTTGATATGTTCGACTTCGTCTACAAGAGATCTGGGTTGGAGATTACCGACCGTTAACCGTTAAGTACAGATGAAGAATCCACCTCAAGACGATAATATCCACAAAGTGTTTCCTGCCTTTCCTTGCACCAAAAAAGAGGAAATGTCAAGCCAAAGACAAAATAACGTTTTTAATGAACTGGCAAAATACCTCGTAGCAAAGTGACCATTTTAATTAGTAGTGATGAAGAAAATACAAAAAGCTTGATGGGGACTGCTAGGGAAAGGAGGGTTGCGACTCTCACCAGTATGTAATTCAGAGAAAAGTCTTTCCGGGACTTTGACAAGTGACCCCTTAACCCTTTAACTTCCAGAATGAATGATGGAGTCGAGTAAGGAAGTTTTAACTAACTTTAGAGTTTGTGGACGAAATCCTTTGGCTTTGGGTGTGACCATTCAAATGAAACCTCTTTGTTAGTACTTTCATGTGGTACTAATTGTTTCTAAGCATTTTCAAAAATGAAACTTGTAATTTGTAATTGGGAGAGCGAGGATTAATAGTGGTTAGTCTGTGGTTATATGTATGTACAGTCAAATACGCCCAGCAAACAGAGCCCAACGGTAAAAAATTGGCTCTAAATCATTGTTATCCACTTCCCGAAGGTGGCCGCAATAAACAAACAAACAAGAGGAAAAACACACACGCACAACTTACTCTCCCGTGTACCCTTTGGCGCTGGAATGAAGAGAGATCAATTGAAATCCGCTATACTCGTCTCCCAGGTCCCTGAGGACTTTTTTGCACGAGTGAAACTGGGCTCCCTCCGCGTACACGTTGTCTTGATAAACTTCATCGGCGAATAAAACTAACTTCTCACGAGCACAAAACTTGATTACTTCTTGAATGTCTTCATACGTCAACACCTGACCTATATATAAACATGCAGCAAACGTGACTAAAGTTAATGGATAAACGAAGGACATAACAAGTTTACATTTTATAGTTAAACTCTGATATAACGAACACCTCGGTTTAACGTAGAATCTCTATATAACGGACCCCTTAGTTTAACGACTGCCTAGATAATGAACATCCCGTTATAAGGAGGAATTCATCCAAAAAAAAAAAGAAAAAGAAAACACCCCGGTGAAAAGAACGCTTATATAGCTAACACCTTGGTATAACGAACACGCTTTTATAAGGGACACCCTGTGAAAAGAAAGGTCGAACGCACTAACCTAGTGTGTGCTAAAATGTCGAGAGTAAATAGAGAAATTTTATTATCATTGCCATCATCATCATCATCATCTTCATCTTCATTAATATTATTGCATGTAATTACAAATCGAGAAACACTCAATGTACCTGTTGGATTGCCTGGATTTATCAGCACGAGAGCTCTTGGTAAACAGTGCGGCCTTGCCCCATCCAGCTTTTTCTTTAGTTCAGACATATTCAAACCCCAGTTGTTGTCTTCGTCAAGAAGGTAAAATATCTTTAGGATAAAAAATAAATAAAAAATTATGTAGAACGTAATTTTCTCATGGGGTCTCTGAGGAAGAGCGCCGTAATAAATTCTTGCTGCAACAAAACTGGAACCAAGTTCTTAGATTTACTCCGGTTGACGGACAGTTTCGGGAACTCTTACGGCTGGTCCAGTTTTCACTAGTCGAAATGTGCAAAGCGTTATGATTTAGTGAGAAAGAAGACCGATTCCGCTTACAACTCCGTCGCTTACAAAGTCAGTAGTGAAAACTACAAGGTTGTTACACTTGTAAGGAGAAGCAACAGATCAATCTTTCACAACAGGCCACAGTGCTTGGGACCGAGTATTGCGACTGGTTTATTCCTCTCGTTTTCACTACACTGTAAGCGACGGAGTCGGAAGATAAAAACGTTCCGATTCTTGGGACTCCGATTCCGGCCTTTAAGCCTATGAAGCCGTATACGACTCCGAGTACAACCGGCCGTCAGCGTGGTTAGTGAAAATCAGCCAAACTTGGACGAATTTTGTACAGAGAAGCAAGCTCACTTGCTCGAACACCACAAAGCGTTTTTTGTTTTGTAATATTTTGTTTTTCTAGTAGTGGTTAGCACGCGCCAACGGCTGTTAAAGACGGAAAATCTGCTTGGAAAATACTGCAGTAGACTTTCGGGAAGCGAACAATTAATTGAAATTTACAACTATCTTTTAGAGTCTTAAGTCTCCTTCTTCTTAACAGTTCCTAATACATGCCTGGTTAGACTGGTCAGCAAGCGTGAAAAGCGAAGTAAAGCCGCGATAGCACGCGCGAAGCGTCTGCAAGCACTCCACTCCCTCGCACTCCTTTCCGCTGCCCCTCCCAGACAAAACCGCCGGCTAAGGAAGCTAAGTAGAGGAAAATGCGTGAACGACAGTGAAAACAACTGCTAAAATAAGACGCAACACGCGTGTCACTTCTGCGGGAAGAAGCCTGTTCCAGGCCTTCGGATAGAAGAGCACGGTCGAAAAATTAATTAACGAGGAAAAAAAATAACGGGAGAGACTAGAGAGGGAGAGTTCCCTCGATGTCGCCCAACTCTTCCCTCGTTTCTTTCCCGTACGATTTAACCCGAACACTGCTCTCTACTGTCTGAACGCCTGGAAGAGGCTACGCGGGAAGCGACGCCAAGTGACAGGAATAGGTATTACCTGATGTGTGTTATGTTGCAGTAGCCTCGCCTGATACATGCTATATCCAGGGATAGGAATCATTACCCCAGCTCGACCCTTTCCTTCAGTGATTCCTGTTGAAATAATTCCCATCATGACCTGTGTGGCCAAACAAACCATTATTTTTTCAGTTACCACTAGGTAAAGCTGTGCAACAGTCACAGGGTACCCACTTGGCAGTTGTTTTACTCTGCAGAATGAATTTTAAGAAAAGGGGAACTGACGAACAGGGTTGGTTAACCCTTTAAGTCCCAATAGTGTCCAAGATCAATCTTCTCCTTACAATTATCCATACACTGTAAAGTGATAAGTTATGAGAATCAATAAAATGATCAACCAAGAGAAAATGCTTTGATGTTTGAACAAATTCTCTCAACTAATTCTTTAAGGAAATGTATGGAGATCAGTTTGGACAATTTGTATGTGGATACTGGGGCTTAAAGGGTTAACTAGACCAACAACATTGAAACAACTCTACAATAGTCATAACGTTTCATGATGCCACCACTGGTTTCCCTGTGAAATGACGTCAGTGAGGAACAAACGCGGCAGAGATTCCATACTGGTGTCAGTTGTGTCACTGCCCAGATCTGGGTAGTGCTTTTGATTGGCTGAAGTGAATTTTCCTTGAGGCACAATAATCAGAAGTACTCAGCTCTCAGGATCTACTGCTGATTCAGAAGCTTTCTTAATGGGCACTAGTACTGTAACTTAAAATTTCAATACCTCAAAGTGCAATAAATTACAGAAACATTACATTACAGTCCAGTGCCACAAAACATAAAAACTCCTAACAATAAAAGACAAGTCTAATTTTTTTTAGCGTTATTTTTTAATATAAATTAAAAATATTTGAATTGATTTTGTTTGTTATTAATAAACTCTCTGAGTCAGCTTTGTTTACCACTTTACCGACACAACATAAAAAATATTTCCCACTTCATGTCTAATATAAAATTAATAATGGTGATGATGATGATGATTGGTATTGAGAATGATGATGGAAAGGACAAGCAACTAATTGTAGCTTAACGTACGAAAAACACACATTTAAAAACATTTGCTCATAATTAGTTGTTAATCCAGTAGCAATTATCACAACTTACATCAATTCCTTCTGCTCCTCCATTTATGAGAAAAATATCCTCACAGTTTGCAGGATAACTGTCTCGTTGTGTAATGTAATTAGCCACATCCTGACGCAAAACATTTATACCCTGAGCTGAAGTGTAGCTACCTGTGAAAGGGTAAATGCAAACCACAATTTTATAGTTCGATCCTTCTCCAGAGTTCATATTCAAGATACCATCATGGAAGTTTGGAGGTGATCACTGATTATTAAGTGCTTTACATATAACTGCACTGAACTAAAATACTAAAATATTAATCATAAATATTGTAAATAAAGAGGAGAACTCGTTTAAACACGTCCAGGCATTCCAGATTGAATTGGAATTTAGATGTTGGTTTAATTTGAGGACGAGTGCGGGGGAATTAAGCCAGAATGCTGGAAGAAACAGAGCGAGAAAGAGAACCAACAAGAAGCTAGACCCACCTGTGGCAACGAAGACTAAGGAAACTGAATGGAAGGAAATAAAAGGAACTCGAAGATGGACACCCCCTAAATATGACACTGCCTGCCCTTGAGAGGTGTTACATACAATGATTGCAAGAATATAGTAGGGGTAACAGTCTGGGGTATGTTGTGTCATCTGAGGAAAACATACAAAGCTTAACTGAAATTCACAGATAGGTGAGGCAAGGGGAATTCTCAAATTTAGCCCTCCCTTTAGACAGGAAAAGGTGTGGCTGCAGGAAGCAGATTTTCTGGAAAATCCCAGTCAGAGTTATTAATGACAAATAAGATTCTGTTAGAATTATTATTTAACAATATTAGTCGCTGAAGGCGATGTGAATATCGGTCAATTTCCGACTCTGAAACATCAAAAAATCTCGCTGCCATTTTGAAAACTGCTAGCCTTCAATGTTATAATAACCGTGCGGTGATTATAGCGGGACAAAGCAAAGCTCGAGCTCCTAGCCAATCATAGCGCTCTATTTTTGATAATCATCAATGTAATTATACTAAAATGTAATAAATGTGACACCAGGGTATAATCAGAGACCATGCATTGCATCTTTGTAATTTTTGTATTCTGCTTTCTAGCATTTACAAAAATGGGTATTATTCTTATTTTCAGTGTGACAAAATCTTCAGCCATTAATAATTCAGTGAGTCAAAAGGAAAAATGTTTCTTAACCCTTTAAGTCCCATGAGTGACCAACATCAATTTTCTCCTTAACATTATCAATACATAATCAAGAGAAAAGGTTATGAGAATGAGTAAAATGATCACCTAAGGGAAAATGCTTTGATCTTTTATGAAATTCTCTCAACTTATTCTTTATGGACCGAAATGTGTAAGGACCAGTTTGGAGAATTTGTGTGTGGATATTGGGGATTAAAGGGTTAAGTACAGGGAGATCAGTGGACATGCATAGGTTACATTTAAATGCCCAGACATGCCCACTCAAACTGAAAAGGAACTACTGTACTGATCAGACTGCATCTGTTTCAATATTACTCATTTAAGGTTCACTGAAATAATGGCAAACTTCTTCTTATCATTACTAACTTATGGTATGTCCTATTGTGTCATCGAGGATGCTCTTGGCTCTTCTTTTAGCATCCTGAGGGAAGCTTGGATCATCTAAACGGTCAGGGCACAAAAGAAGAGCCATAACCTGCAAAAAATCACACACACTGTCTAGCTGTGTAGTGGCAGTGATCAGTAATAATAATATAATAATTATAATAATAAAATTAAATCACGTAAAATTACTGTAAGGGAGGGTTTTTTGTTCTAGAAGTCGTAATAGGCAAATTCTATAGATATTGGGTATTAGCATGAACCACCTTCAAGACTAGAGTAAACGTTTTTCATCCTTACCTTATTATATATACAATCAGAAGACCCTGTAAAATAGATTAGGTTTCCATTGAAAAGGGGAAAAGCAGCATTAGCTCAATTAATTGTAAGTGATAATTATAATATTATTAAGAACTAGGTGCTGTATTATAACCTGAATGCTGAATTTAATATAGCTTGGTTGAATAAAGTTTAGCCAGTTCTGCATGAGGAATTTGATTTACAATTTAAGATTTCATTCTTACAAAAAGATGAAAATCATGGCATGGGTTGATTTAGGGGTGGTCCAAGGACACACCCAAGCTCCCAATCTCCGGAAAAAAAATGGCATCTAAAAATACGGTGGCGGATCCAGACCTTCAGATAATTAAGGGGGGCCCCTAGTCATCCAGACTCTGAGATAAGGGGGGGTCTCAAAAAACATTTTTCAGCCATTTGGGCCTCATTTTGGTGTAAAAATAAGGGGGGTGGGCCCCCCTGGCCTCTCCCCTGGATCTGCCACTGAAATAAATATAGTTGGTAAGTGTCTAATTGGCCACTCACCCCCAACTTTCTGAATTTTCTGCACCTGCCTCTGATGGTCTATCCTGGCATAATTAAGTCCTGACACACAAGGACAGTTAAAAGACTCACCTGTCTAAAGAAGGTAATAGGTGGTTGCCCCATGCCTTGTGGGTTTCCTAGGTGTATGACAACTTCAGAAAAAGGTTTGCTATCTCCCTATAATAAAATTGTAAAGAAGCATATTATAAATTATACATATTATAAGTCACATTCAATTATCTATAAGTAGACATTAAATGTAGGTCAGAGGTGCCGAAAGGATTAAGTTTGTCACAAACTCCTAGGAGTATCTGCAGCCCATATTGGTAGCCTGTCATTTTAATTGATACTACATAGCTGTAATTACTGGTAAGCAGTGAAAAATGTGTCAAATATGTTGCTAAAAATTGAAGAATTGGATTGCTCTGTAATTATATCTCTATAGGGGAGAGAGATTATCCATTTAAGTCATCCCCATAAATGTAATGTATTTACATTCGGCGGAGCTAAACGTAGTGGCAGTGACAGAGAATGTAAATACTTTCCTATTGGTATGAACGCACGTGAGCCGCTAGGTGTTAGTTGACTCTATTGTTATTAGGTATATAAGATTTTGACAGTCGTAATGTATTCATCTCAGCTCTCGAACTATCAACTTTTATTTATATATCTTATATTATTCATCTTTCGATTGATCTTTTACCTTTAACCCCCAGAGGTTGTGCGACTGCATCGGTTGGGCGTTCTCAATTTTTTCCCATTGGGTTTTTTGGGTTTTCGTATCAGGCGGCGCACGTGATAGTTTAGCCTGAGTGACTTTATTTAGGAATATTTGTATATTATTCTTTAGTTATGATGTTGAACTTTGTATTTTATTTGGACGGCATTAGACACTCAGGCTCCACAGTTCGAGCTGCACACCCATTCCCATCTCTTAGTCGTGAATATAAATAGGAAATAATAATATTATCATACACTGTACTTAAAAGTGTGAACGACAATCTTGCAAAAAAAAATATTGCTGGCCTGTGGGACACAAATTCCCTGCATCATGTCCTCTTGTGTGTACTTTTATCATTGAATGAATAAATTGAGGTTCTGGGTCAATATATTTCCGAGTGGCCGCTTCATGACACAAATTCAAACCAGTAATGAGTTCCATTGTGACATGTTAGGGTTTAGGAAGCAAGTACAAAACAATTGCCACTCTATCTAGATCAGAGGATGGTATGAGACAATCCTAAAGTCTAGTCTATGCTGAAGTGCTGTTATAGGGAGCATTATTCTTTCCTCACAACTACCCCAGAGTGAACATCTGCCCCTTAATATCCAGTATGCTTTTTCTTTACATAGACTGCTTTAAGTCCTCTCTTATGCAACACCAAGATGTTAACGATTTGATCCTTAAAATCCATTTTTAATGGACTTCATAACTGCTGGTCATAATTAGCCCACTGTGGGGTTAGATTTAGATCAGCACCTCTAGAAATTAAAATAGGGCGATTACAAAAAAGGAGTTAAACAGTTGTTATTTGTTCAGTCTATAAAGTGGAGTTGAACAACTGCCAACTCTCATGCTTTGGGCTTGAAACTAACGCGAGATCATACAAAGGACAACAACAACTACATGCAGGCTGATCTATCATGGATTTTTCTACAAATACTTAATCTGGGGCAGCATGCTTTTCTAGGCCCTGCAACAACAAACCTTTGTCATGTGGCAGCCATTTTGTCTCAGGAGATTTAAAAAACAGTGAAAAAAGCTTTGTTCATGCATAGGTAGCCGAGTTTTCTCTACGAGCCATGCACCAGACATAGTTAATCGATAAAAATCGATATCGGAAATCAATCGATATCATCGATATTATTCCATTTAATCCGCCGATTAATATTGATTGATATCGGAAATCGATATGACTCGAAGTCACAGATAAAATAGTTTATCGATTATTATCGATTAACAAAATCGATAACAATCAATAGGACTCGACAGTAAACGATAAAAAAACCTTTATCGATTTCTATCGGAAAAATCATCGATATTAATCGATCATTATAATCGAAGTCACAACTATTTTCTTTATCGATTTTGTGACAAAGGTCTATTGCATCATTTTTGCTTTGTGCTTTGTAGACTTGTAGATAGTCGTTAAGGACCTATTTAGGAACGTAAATAGCCGTAGAACCTCAGACGATGACAGTGTAGTTGACTCCGAGCTCCGAATCATCCGACCATAAGCCGTTGAAAAGCTCGTTGTGAATAAATTATACTCACGCGAGCAAGCTCTTGCTTTATTTCATAAGTTCGATCTTCAAGCCATCCTCGTATTCCATATTTGATTCTCCTGAAAGCTGGACTAATGTTTTCATCGGTAAGAACCTCCATTTCGTCGATTGATCTTTTGACGTGGCGACGTGCATTGGAATGGCTCGCTAAGTATCTCTGGCCACTCTGTCACGCAATCAGGGCCTAGGCATCAGCTGACGACTGCGATCGCGAAAGACTAAACTGGATCACTGGAGTCCCGCGTAGATGGATGACGGATCATACTTTCAAGTGATGCTTTACGAACGTTTTCTTTGATTTTGGCACAAATAATGTACATGTATGGTCTAACTGTTAAAAAAAAAGTAAAGAAAAGAAAAAAAAGATTTACTCAAGGACAGTTTAACTGAGCCATAAGTCTCGTGCGAATTCGGCGTCATGACCCTCCATATTTTCGTTTTGTAATCTTTTGTGGGTTGCGACATGCGCGACGGCCGATTATCCTGATTACGAGCAGTTTATCGTTTTTCATTACATCGCAACCTTCCTGCCGCACCCAACTATTAATACCGGAATGCAAAATTCGTGAAAGTGCATAAAAATTTATTGCGTCGCAGAGTCGAGGGATAGAATCTACCCGGGGGGTGCTCCCTATACAGGGAGGCTCCGCCTAGCCTGTTTTTTATTTTTTTCTGCCACATCTCTTTGGGGGCGCTAGCTGTCCCCACGATCTGAACGCCAGGAGCAGGCTTAGCCTCCCACGCGGCCGTTCTTATGGGTTCGTCACGCAATCATTTCTCTCCCACGTTCGTGGGACAGGAACGCGTGACGATCCCCCTAAGAATGTCTGCGTGGGAGGCTAGGAACAGGCAAGGCTCCGCCCGAAAGTTGTACCTTTTTTCAGGCTTTTTTTTAGGTATATGAAAGGGAGGGATTTCACTAGTTAAAGTATATAAAAGGATAGGGAAATTTGTGGCTTGGGTCTGTGAAAGAACCCAAAAGGGCTAACAGACGGATTTTATGGCTTTACAAAGTCGAGAAAACGTTTTATTATATAAACACCAATGAAATACCAGGTGAGCATTCGCGCGAAAACTTGATATCTTCACATGTGAAAATATTACCTTTGCTATGGCTAGATAATAAATTGCGCCTTTTATACCAAAAAACTATTAAAGTGAAATGGTTTGGTATTTCATTGGTGTTTATATAAAAAAGAACATTACATGGCCGCTTGGAGATGCAAAATTTCTCTTCTCGTGTTGAAATTTCGTATCTCCGCGCGGCCGTGTAATATCCTCTATATATTTTTGTGATTGATATCCTATTTAAAAGACAGTACATTTACAGCAGCTAATTACAGGGGAAGCAAAGGGTACCTTTTCGTGAAAAAAAAAAAGGATAAGGGGTTGGACCTCGAGGCAGAGCCTCCCCGTATAAACATTTGTTGAGTACCCCCCCCCCCCCGGGACAATCTAGGTCATCAACCTACTTTAGCCAAACCCAGCTTTAATAGTTCGGCCTCACACCGCGCTGGAGAGCGGTTTCAAAACAATGTGGTTTTGATGACCGGAATCACTGGTTTCGTGTAAAAAAGAATGCGGTTTCAAAACTATCTGGATCCGTGTGGACATAGCCTAAAAGTCAAGCTGTCAACTTGGGGCTGGTTCACAGGTTAGCTACTTCGGTGGTAGCCTACAGTCCAGTGCCGGATCCACACCTTGAGATAACGCGGGGCCCGGACACTCATACCCTAAGATAAGGTGGTGTGGGGGCGGTCTCCAAAGAATTTTTTCGACCCTTCGGGCCTTAGTTTGGTCTAAAAATAAGGGGGGGGGCGGGACCCCCGGCCCTTCCCTTGGATCCCCCACTGCAGTCTTCTACAAAAAAGTTGGGACACTGCTTTCACTGAACGCTATTTTTTCCCTTCTCGCTCGTCTCCGCTCTCTCCCAATGTTGGTTGTCGCAGTATGAAAGTTAGCAACTCTTATACTCCAACTTTGGGAGGGCAAGAAGACAGTAAAATTTCCCAACAATTTTGACTGAGACTGTAGCGGCACTTGTTTGCCGCTTAAAACCGCGCAAGATTCACGGATAATACAAAAGTCTTAGCCAGGCTTGTTCTGGAAATCTTGTTTACTTCATTGTATTGTATCGTGAAACTGAAAACGAAATTTACAGAATTAAAGAAGGCAAATAGCCAAAACCAAACATATAAAAAAGGGGGACTTAAAAGCGAACTTACATTATTGACGGCTTCGTGAATTTCATAAATGGATACCCTTCTTTCTTTCTTCAAAATGTACTAAACGATCTTTTACGAGTGCTTTTAAATGTATTACGAAACAACTTAATCACGTGCGAGATACTTACTAACACTTGACGTGACTAGTCTAGGCACTTGCGTGACAAAAAGAACATAACAAAATAAATCAACTCAACCTCTGATTCTCGTGCCTGGGAGCACTTACAGAGACAGTAGCTCCAGGTGATCTGTGACGTCATTGCGGGGGCCTGGGGAAAGAAATTTTAATCCCGTATCCCATAAACCAACGCGCGCACCAATTCAATTCAATTTAATCTGTTCCCGTCAGCTTTGGTTAATGGGATACGGCATCAAAATTTCTTTCCCCAGGCCCCCTCAGTGTCGTCACAGATCACCTGGCTATTTTGTAAGAATAGAGGGGCAAAGACACAAGAATACATAATACAACAACCTTTATTCAAAACGGTTACAATTCTCACGATTATAATACGCACAAAAATCGTAAAAGCAGTGCATGATATGTAAGAAAATTAAAATAAATATGTTGCAGTTAATTTTTTTTGTTTTTCCTTTGTTTCAAATTCATTAGCATACATTACCATACCCCAAAACAATGGAAAAATAAAAATCAACTGAGAAAAAAAAATTTAGCTACAACATATATGTACAAGTTTGAATAAACTAGTTGTGCTTATCGTCATCTCTATATTTGTCCATGAATTCCTTGTGAAACGTGCTTATCCTGTTGAACATAGAAACTACTTTATCTTTAGAAGGTAGAATAGTAAATCTGTAGTAAACAAAACAAACGAGTATAATATCATTACTTTGCTATGTCAATTAGCCCACGTTCGATAAATTAAAATTCTAACATAACTCCGAGGCTGTAGGGTCAAAATTGCAAATTTTTCACTACTTCATTGTCTCGCAATTTCTAGAAGAGACTTGAACACGAAGAAAACCAAACCAAATATAAAAAAAATGACCAGAAAGCCTCGGAGTCATGTTAGAATTTTAATATATCGAATGTGGGCTATTGCGCCTTCCCCAACATTCTTGGTTTACAACCACGTGACAAGGCGGCCATATTGGGGGTCAATACAATATAATTTTTTCTCGAAGAATTTTCATGAAGCCAGAGATAAGTTCCCAGAGGAGGGAAATGCTTTTGTTCTTGACCACCAATGTGGTCGCCGCGACGTCACATGCAAACCAGCAATACCCCATCGTACTTCTGGTCATTAATAACCGACGGATACCGCGTTTTTCGCTCAAAGTGTATGTTAGCCGGCTCGCCAATCATTTCTTTCGCGTTTGTCACTTTGTTATTAATCGCGACATTTCGACCGCGTACCACCGGTCATGCCTTATTTGGCGATGAGGTTGATTTGCTGGACTATTAGTAGCATCGTGGTTGCTAATGATTGTTACCTGAGTTAAGAACCTCACTCATACTTGGAGGGTTTCGATCCTAAGCATTTTATGGCATTATTCGTGTAAAAAACTGTTGCCTTCTGCTGTGGTACCAATCAGCTGCTGTGTTGTCTAACTGCAAGTATTCAGGCTTCTAACCATAGTTAGTAGAGCGGACGCCTATACTAACTATGCCCTAACGAAATCTCAGTTCCAATGAGTCTATTGATGTTGTAAGGGTGAGGTCTAATGTGGACAGAGAGAGTACCGGCGATGGTCTCGTTCAACAAACTTTACCTCGACCCAAAGCAGATAGTACCCGGGCTCATTTGGTGGACGTGTTTTGAAAGCATTGACATGTACGGGAAAACTACCAGATTAGCAAGCGCTCTCGTTATTCCAGCGCAATAACGCTCACGCTAGTTTGTTTTGCATTTAAGGTACAAGGGGCCACTCGATTTTGAGTCTCTTAAGGAAAAATATGATGAAGCTATTAAGCGATAGTCTCTGACAGGTACTTGACCAGCGTAGTCAACTGTTTCCATTACTGAATGAGCGTTGTCCGTTGACTGGCCGTTATTTTAGGCCGCGCCAGGCAAATGAGAACTGTTAATCTAACCTGACATGATATGTTCCCTCCTTTTGCCCAAAGTTGCTTCCGGGAATGGGGAGTAAACCAGTCGCTTCTAGCAACTGCCAGGTGTAGAACTCGTCTGGTGTACAATTTTTAAGCTGAGAAAAAACAACGAAAGAGCCGAAAGAGTTAACTGTTAAGCTCGGTGAACAAATGAAAAAGGTGTCACATTTCGTATTGTCACGAACGTTGGGAAAAAAAAACTCCGAGTGTCTACCCTAGATGCCAGAGACCTTTCTAGCGCGGTTTCCGGTTTCTGTCAAGTCTTTATAGTGACCCGCGCGCCAATCGTGGCTTCGGCCTACGGCCGAAGATGTGTCGGCCTTCTGCCAACACCGAAAATTCCCGCCGCACGCGAGAAACACCTCTGGTACCCAGGGTACCGAGTGTCCGACGCCTGCAGCTGCGTACAAACGGAAGCAACATTGTGGGATGTTACATGTTGCGTCCGTTTGCACACCCTGTTGCATGTTGCGTGTTTCTGGGAGTTGTTGCGCAAAGTTTGAAACCGCCGGACCCGTGCAAACAGACGCAACATTGTTCGCCAACAACTCCCAACATTTTTGGGAGTTGTTGCGTCCGTTTTCACTTAGCCTAACATTCCAAAAAAGAATAGGAGAGCGAACCTCCGATTTACGGAGAAACCGTTATAGGGCGTTGAATACACAATTCCTTGGAAGCTCAGAGTTCGGGGATGAGCTCAAATCCCCGCCGTCGGTGAATCAGATTTTCTCCTTTTCGTTAGTTACTATAATTACAGGCCATTAAAGGTACTCGCCTTAGCCTCTTCAATGGCTTTTTGTGGAAGTTCAATTTTTGCGAAGGCATATAACGCACCAGTTACGTCACGGCACGAGATCCCTTCAAGAGAATTCAACATTGATGTGGTAATTTTGGCTTTCCTTTGATAAGATTCTAAAATGGCTGTCTTCTCCTGAAGGACATAAGGAAAGGATTTAAAAACCATGAAGTTGCATCAACATTTAAAATTGTCACTGAGTAGAAAAAAGTTACATACAGAGCTACAACAGCTCTAAGCAGGGTTATATTTTACCTTGATGAAAGTCTCGTAGGATTGGTCACCAGGCCTTGGCGGATTGCACATTGCGCTCACAGCAGCCTGGTAAAAATGAAATAAATTATATATAATAATAAAGAAAGAAAGAATTATATATACAGTGAATGATCCAAGACTCATAGATTTTTTAGACGTTAAGCAAAATAACTGTCAACGTACTTGGAGTAACAAACAGGCTCCAGTTGTTCAAATGTTGGATTGCACTCACCACTGAATAATTTAATCGCTCTTCAGCGGATGAGTGTTAGAAAAACCAATTGCGTTACCGAGTGGATAGAGATTTATCCGGTAGATAACCTTATCCACCTTTGTCTTTGAGTTCGAATCCCGTCGGAGGACTCAAAATTACCATGATTGTAAGTGCAATCGTGCGTATGTTTCTAAACGAAGGCTTAGCTGAATTAAAACGATCGTGTCATGCCTAGTCCTAAAGTGCCATTATTTCGCCGACCGACGCAGTTCGGTTCTTGTGGTGCGAGCGAGGTTGTGGGGTCTTTCCGCTGATCGTCTTAGATACGCCACTGAAAAGCAATGACCGAGAAGGCTAGAAATACCTGTCCAATCGTCGTTGGAGAAACATTCGGAGAGAGTACATCTCTAAACTGGACCTTGACTTCTTTGCTGAACCCTACTAATTCCATGTAAGCACCCCTCACACCACATCTAGTAAAGAAAATAAACTATAAACAGCCAAATCAATGGTAAACCACCATCCAAAATGCTAAGATTAACCGGCTAACCTGGACTTACATAAGTGCATGTCGAATCCCGACCCCGCGTCACTTAAATATATCTCTGACACTAGATTATTTCTTAATACAGTCAACTCTCGCCTTGTGGACACCCCGCTTTAACGGACACCCTGATAATACGGACAGCAGCGAAATCCCCGGCAAAAATAAATTACAGACACTTGGCTAAAGTAAACTCTGCTATTACGGACTCTCGCTAATGAGGAAACTGACTCGAGGTCCCTACAGTGTCCGCTATAAAGGGAGTTGACTGTAGTATTTTACTAGCTACTTTGAAGATATTGCGCATACAACTTGCGTTGCTCGTTGCATCACAACCATGTGTCTTTTCTAAATCAACGGAATCTGGACTAAAATCAAGAGAGTAACTTTTTAGAGCTGGGTCCCTTATGAGAAGAATATCACACGTTATTTATGAATGACGTTCCATGGCGGCAAGGGTCTACGCAGTAGAACTAACTAAACTAACGTTTAATGGCCAGGAAAGGTAGAAATGATTGGTGTGCACAAGTTGGAACTCCCTCAAGCAGAAAATGCCTGGATCCGCCCCTTACGACGAGTCAAAATGAAGGCTCTCTTGGGATGCTGCCGTGTTGTTGGGATAGCCTTTCAAAGCTAATAATTATTATTTTTTACAGCACCGCTGTTTGGTTTTAGTTAACACTGTTATCCCAAACATCATGTACATACTCGCCGTAAAATCCTTTGGAGACTGAATTTATCGACATCAGTTGGAACTTGTTGTATTCAGGACCTAAGTCCCTCAAGACCTTCTTGCTTGAGTGGAACTGGACCTCGTCGGTAAAAACAGTTTCTTGGTACACTTCATCGGCAAATAAAACAAGTTTTTCTCGAGCGCAAAACTTGATAACTTCTCTAATGTTGTCGTAAGTCAAGACCTGGCCTGTGAAAACAAAACAAAAATATAACTTCCTACCCTAACTTAAAGATTTCTCACCTTTTTCAGCTAAAACGTGTGAACCTCAAAGTGTCTGACCTGAAAGTGAAACAAGAGGACTACAATCTCGTTACCTCAACACTGAATGGAAAAGCATTTTAAATATCTCTCGGTTTTGCCGCCAGTAAATGGTTAAAAAAACCACATGCTGTAGATATACTAGATATATAACTAAAGACACTTTATTCACTTTTTAAAATGTCAATGTATAAGAAAACGCTATTTTTATGTCTCCTATACTGAAGACGGGACCACCATTTTATGAGGTCATCCAAGCCACGCAAAAGTCTAGCCGCTTGCAGGGCAAAAGCAGTACCTTCATTTCTCAGTTATTTCAAGTCCCTGAGTATTAGTCCGGTCCTGGCCATGGGAATAGAACTCTCGACCTCCCCGCAGTCAAGCTTTCTACCAACTGAACTAGCCCTAGTCTCATTACAATTGTCAGTGCTAAACCCAGATCTGACTTCTTCGCATAAATTGGCTCAATGACTTATTCTCCATTCAGTATCACGCCTTACTTGTGGGATTTCCCGGATTAATCAGTACCAGAGCCCTCGGAGTGCAATATGGCCTGGCCTTGTCTAACGCCCTCTGCAGTTCTCCGATATCCAAACACCAGTCGTGATCTTCGTCCAAATAGTAAGGAATCTACACAAAAGAAAGGAACCGTGGGTGTTGATCGAAGCCCGATCGTGCGATTGCGAAAAATATCCGAAGATTTAGGACTACCTGCACTCAATCTTACATATACCATGAACAAAGTGGCTATGCTATACTGTCAAGGAGTAGCAGCCATCACAAAAGAATATATAAAATTTCCAAAGCAATCTGTTAGCAGTGTGCCAGTACAAATATAGCCTCCCTAGCAGGCTTTTTTTTAGTTGATGAGGGACGAAATACGAACACTTAGACTGTGCATGGTAGGCTAGTAGATTTATACACCTGGGCTAACACCTCAATAGCGCGGAAAAAACCTGACAAATAACCTGAAAATTGCTACAAAATTAAAATATAACATTTAATAGCCAAAACTACAAGGTCTGCATTCAAGGCACTCAGTTTTATTAGTACATTAAATTACCTGGTGGAAGTTGTATTCCATGATTCTTGACAGGTAATGAGGAAACACGGGAATTGGAATCAGAATTCCTGTCCGTTTATTTCTACTGTCTGAACTGGCGTCTAGTGCCTGCATGCCAACCTGAAAGCACGCGTGAAAATGTCTATGTTATACTTATCATCCTCTATTCAGTAAGCGATGTAGTCCGTAAATATACTACTGATGAGAAGCGTTCTACCTGGGCGCACATTGTACATGTATTGTACATTTGGCTGAGGACAGAGTACTCATGAACCCCTATACCAAAAAAGCCCCATAGAAAACAAGAGGAGGATAGGCAGACATAACAGATACCTGTTCTCTCCTGTCTGTGAAAAAGCGACAGGAAAGCTGATAAAGGATTGCGTTCGCGTAAGTGTAAGGCTCGCGAAACTAAGCACGTGATCAGTTTCCGCCTGTTTTATTTTCATGTTCGCGCTTTCTCAATTTCGTGGACCCGACTATCGCGGAGCCTGGAGCAGGCTAAAATAGGAAGCGGTCTTAACCTGAAAACTGTTGTAAGTGCTAATAGTAAAAACAATAAAAGAAAGAAATTAGTTATGTTTCCAAACTTCCTTTTACCTTTATAAAAGCATTTCTGACCATGAATAACCTAAAAAATATTAGAAAATACCCATGAACACCTGAATTCCATGTGCTCCTCCATTGTTAGGATTATATCTTCCGGGTCGGCAGGATAACCATCTCTTTCAGAAATGAACTGGGCAACATCTTCACGAACAATACTCAATCCAAGAGGGTCTGTATATGAGCCTAGAAATACGATACCGAAAGAATAATTGTTCTACGAGAGTAACTTGGCGAGAGTGTGGGAGATGGGTCTTTAAAACGGGTGGAACAAGCAAGGGCTTTACAACTATGACTGTTCTACGGGGTGAAGGGTGGAGTGAAAGGGGTTTGTGGGAGGGGATTTGAAGTGGGGGATGGAATGTTGTACTGAGGGATATGAGGAATATTTTGATTGAGGGGTGAAGTGGGGATTGAATAAGGCAAAATTAGGAGTAGAGAAAGGGTTTGACTAAGGAAAAGAGTAACCCAGGATTGGACTTTGTAGGGGTCTGGAGTGGGGTTTTACGAAAAACGGACTGTATAGCGGTAACACAATAACTGGTAGACTGGTAGTTTTCATTGTCACCCCCTAGCTGTCAAATCCAGCTAGGGGTTTAAAGGCAGGGCTTGAACTCGGGGAACCTTAAGATTACAATTCCAGCGTCCTTACAGTCAAACTTCTACTAATGGCTGCCTCTTGACAACGGCCATCTCTTAACAACAACCACTTTTTTTGGCGGACAGTCTATAAATTGACTCCTGTTTAAACCTCTCTACAAAGGCCACCTCTCTACAATGGCCACCTCTCTACGACGGCCACCTCTCTACAATGGCCACCTCTCTATAATGGCCACCTCTCTACAAAGGCCACCTCTCTACAATGGCCACCTCTCTACAACCGCCACCTCTCTACAATGGCCACCTCTCTACAATGGCCACCTCTCTACAACGGCCACCTCTCTACAATGGCCATCTCTCTACAACGGCCATCTCTCTACAATGGCCACCTCTCTACAATGGCCACCTCTCTACAATGGCCACCTCTCTACAACGGCCACCTCTCTACAATGGCCACTTTCTTCTGTCCCCAAGGTGGCCGCTGTGGAGTGGTTCAACTGTATACTGCTAGAACTCACGAGCTCGGTAAAAGACGTTGCGACAAGGAAAGGGCTTGACAGGAGGGTAGCTGTTGATTTATTAAATAAGCATTACATCATCACTATCATTACTAATAAAAATTATTAATGATGATGATGATGATGGTGTTGATGATGATGATGTTACTGATTCTTATCTGGTGGAGATTCATTCATGACAGTTTTCTTTCAGTTCATGAGGGAAGCCTGAGAGAAGGTGTAACTGTTCTAACTTACGAGTTTGTGAATGAAATCCTCCTATTTGACTGTTCATATGAAACCTCAACCTCGTTCCCAAGGTCCTCTCCTACCCAGAAGCTGGAAACGAGGTTGATGAAACCTCTTTCTATGGTGCTTAAACCTAAACTTCTCCAATTTTTTTTCACTCCTGCCCTTCATCACTTAAAATACTAAGCATTAGAGTCTTCTCTTCAGTGACATGAAGAACAATGATACTTACTTATAACATGGCCTGCTTTAGCATTGAGAATCCTGTTCACCTTTTCATGTATGTCCTTAGGGTAGTTTGAATCTTCAAGTAAAGTTGGACATATGAGACATGACAGAAACTGTCAAAAAAGGTGAAAAAAATACCTTCAGACTTTCATATTCTCCACAAAATTTCTATAAGTTTGAGACAATGAAAACAAACCTTATGCAAAATGTTGTGGGGAGAAAAACATGCATTATCAAATGAGAAATGTGAAAGTTACACATACAGATTAACGAGAAGTCAAAGTTGAAGCTGTAGTGAGCCATATAGTCAAATTCCATAAATGTTGCTGAGGTGCGAAATTAATCCTGGCGTTACAAGGTATTCACGAACCGTTCACCGTATGGTAACCTGATGGAAACCTCACAGAGACTTATAGAGATGGATAGCTTCCTTTGTTCTCAGTCATCATTGTTGGGCTCTCTAAACAGGAAGTAAATAACAACAAACCCCACCCAAAGTTGTTTGAGCTAATCAGGTTTTTTAATATGGTGCTGATCAATTTGCTAAAGGACTTTAGTTGAAATTGTGTAATCTGAGTGGTAAGAATAACTAACATAAATCCTTTATTAAGGCCCCCCTCTCAAATAAGCCCACTGCCTCTATAAGCCCCCCCCCCCCCTTTTCAGGGGAAGGAAGTTAATAAGCCCCCCTCCCCTCCCCTTATTTATTCTTCACTAATAAATGATAGACTGTATTAATCAACCACGACTGTAAAACTTTGTGTGGACTGATCCAGGATGGTTTATTTACCAATTACTGGAAGATTGGATTTGATTCTCATCCTTGGCTGCATGACCTAAAACATCTTGTACTAGAGCTTTTTCCACTTTGCATTCTAGTTCTTTATGGAAAACGGATACCATTGTCGTTTCTAAACTCAATAAGCCCCCCTCTCAAATAAGCTCCCTGTCTCTATTAAGCCCCCCCCCCCCCCAAATGGGCTTGAAACAGTTACATGTAAGTGCCCCCCAGGGGGGGTTAAATAGAGGATTTACGGTATATGTAAGAAATTAAGAACTTTATTCAAGTGTCAACGATAGAATTTTTGAATAATGGCAATATTAAAACCTAGTGATATTAGGTTGTCAATCACTGCACCTGTCTCAATGATGTGATGGGTTTCTGTCCAAATGCATGTGGATCTCCAAAGTATCTTACAACTTCTTTGAAAGGTTTCTGTACCCCCTTTAAAATAAAAATACCACAGAGTCTGTTATGTGAATTACCAAATTAAACAGACTGACACAGTAGGGATTATTTTCAGTCATCACTTGATGTTATGGACCAATCAGAGCAACAGCTCAGACACCTCATGAAACATAACCAATTAAGCTCTTACAGGAGTGCTGTTGGCTGTAATGGCTGATTCCACAAGTTTTATAGTAGTTCTTGAACCATTTTTTTCTTAATCACACACTGAATGATATTAATTAGAGGAAAACTGATGTTTATACTCTTAGGACTTAAAAAAAGATAAGCAATGCTTGAAAAGAACACATCAAACATGGCTTTTTGCCAAGGCTTTTTGATATCGGCAACAGGTCAAGAGTGCAGCTCATTGCTCCATTGATAAATTACCAAACCACACAGATTCCCCTTGATCTAATAGAGCATTTTGTTAAGAGATTAGGGCTAGGAGACAGTTTTAATGTTGTTCATTTATCTTTATCGTGGTGACCTGTACTCTGACCTGTGAAAAGTGACCTGTATTTTAGACCCGCCGAATTTGCCACGTGGGTATATAGTGTACGTGACACGTCATCATGAGTATGGAATTCCGGCTCTCCTTTCTCAGACGTCATTTTAAGGGAAAACCAGTGGTAGCATCACCAAATGTCGGCTGTTTTCTCAGGCTACTTTATAAGCAGTTCATAAGGAGTTTATTTGGTTACTTTTAGCACTAACATGGCAAATCAAAATGAATAAAAAAGTTGCTTTGGAGGGAGGAGGGGCAAATCTAGTGAGGCCCAATGTACAGGGATCCTAGCTAATCTGATGTTGCACCAGTGTTTATCTTTCAATCTTGTTCCTCACGAAATTGTTGATCTTTTGCTTATAATATTACGAACAACCCCCGGGGGGGGGGGGGGGGTGTTAATTATTTACCTTACATTATTAGCAACGGAAGGAGCCAGATATCTGTATTTTTCCGACCCGGCGTGCATCACATGCAAATTACACAGTCTCCACCTCTTAACCTGTATGACATTTCAGACCTCACACAGTAACTGAATAAGGACATTAATTGATACCGCTAGCCTGATCTCCATAATTTTGTTGAGCGTTAATGCACTTCCGTAAGTTCCCGAATATTCATGATTTTGCAGACTGCTGGGAACAAGAGAAAACCTAAAAGTTCAGGAGGCCTACCTACCCTTGCTAATTCTTGTTTGATTTCATAGGCCCGAAAATCGACCCAACCTCCAGGGTTAACGCCTCCCTGGAAAACAGGGCTGATTGTTTTGTCCGTAATGATTTCTTCTACCATCATTTCCTTCGTAGAACTAGGAAAAGGAATTGGTCAACACAAGGGAAAAACCCTGAGAAGCTCTGACTCCGTGCGTGCGTGACTTTTGCAGCTGACTTTGGCTGCAATTGGATGCCCGAGCCCGCAATCCTTCTCAACATCTGTGTGACCTCTACAAGTCCTCTCCTGTCCTCTACAGACCTCGAGTAGTCCTCGAGTAGTCCCTCGAGTACAGGTACACTTACAAAACGGGACACTTACGGTGGAACACCCCCAGAATACAAAACATAGAACTTACGGACGGGACGGACAATATCGCTGACAAAGCCAGGCAACTACGGCACTCTTTCGTTCACACGCAGGTGCAAATTTCCCAACGGTTCCCTGAAAGTCAGTTGCACAATCTTTCTGCTCTTTTGTTTGCGTACCGAAATGGCAGCGGAGGAAATCATTACGGACAAAACCATCGGCCATATGTACCAGAACTACGCCACTTCAAGACCGTGGACCGATTTACGGGCCCATGAGATTCGACGAGAACTTAAACAGGTAAAATAAGATGGGTGACATCTCAATCTTATATTTAACAAACGACTAGAATTAAATCGGTTTTACTCAGTTCTTCTATCAAACATGTTCAACAATGCGTGACCAAACCTTTACGTAATCTCTACCATTTGAAGCCGGCTCTTGATGATAGCTGATGATGAGCCGTAGTGTTTTTTTTTTTTCCCTAGTTTTTACGTGATAAGGATGTAGATTAATGTAAGGCAATGAACTGTCTGACAGAAAATTACAGAAAAGCTCGATTTGCATTACTGTCCGTGTGCTGCTGGTTTGTTGTATAGTTACAGCTCACGCAAACACGCGAATGAACAATAATTCATGAATTAACAACTTAATCGGTTAAATATGTAGTCCAAGAAAAAATACACAGTCTTTGGCAGTAAATGGGACTAAAGGTTGTTGGGTGCAGCCTGGGGTAAAAACAAGGGTGGCAGCAACATACCCCATCACATGCAGGCAGAATTTCTATACCACATGAGAAATTTCTGTAATATGATTGGCTTAGAGCATGCAGTGGTATTTCAGCTTATTTGAAATACATACGTTTGAAAATTACAAGCCTTTTGTAGGTAGGAGTATATGCAAATAATACCATGATTTTGTACGTGATATTTGGCTTATTCATCATTGTCTCACATTTCACTTGCCCAACGGCTCATGAAGATTACGTAAAACAATTTTGAAATATCACTACAAATCATGTAATTACCTATATGAGTATTAAAGCAAATTTTGAGGCGAGCATTCAGCTGGCAGAATAAGGAATTTTCGAGCAGAAGGGAAAATCAGCAGCCCTATATAATGACATTATGCATAACAGTTGTAAGAAAAAATTACAACTAAGTAAAAAACAAATGGAAAATACTGGCCTTGTGATTAATTCGATTATTTGATAGCTACAATGCACCCACTTTAAAAGTAAGGTGAATGACAATTTTGCTACCCAAAATGAATATCTAGTAATTAGATTTTAGGGGTTAGGCCCAGGCTCGGCCTTCTATATTTGTGACAATAAAAACAAAAGATTATTTTCGGATACCGAGCTAAATTCAAGCAGAATAAGGGTGTCCAAGCAGAATTTTTAGCAGAATAAGCGATTTTTAAGAGCACTGCCAGCAGGCAGAATAAGCTATTAATTTACAAGCAGAATTTATCCAAGCCTATCATAAATCCATAAAATTATTGCTTAACTGTTCTAACATGAATTTGAACACCTGCATAAATGGGAACAACTAAGCTAAGCCGGTCAGTCAACGCATTTCTCCTTTTTACTGGAATCTTTCTATCTGTTAGGTCACAACTCCATAACAACAAACACCGGTCACTTAATTCTATGCCAGATAGCTTTTGGGCCAATCTCCCTCGCATTACGTGACATCCAAAAAACGGCTGCGAGGGAGAGACTACTTTTGTGCCAGCATGAAAATTATAGGGCTTCCAACCCATTCACACATTGGGACCAGGCTCCGCACTGGAGGCAAAAGGCAAACAGCTAAAAAAATCACTGAGTGCAGCAGGCCAAGCGGTAGACTGGGGGCTCAGCTCACTTCGCTCACCGATTCTGTTTTCTTTTTCCTGTGATGTGGAGCCAGTGGTCCCAGGTCATTGACACATGGGAACAGCAATTTTAGCTTAGTTTCTGTATTATGGAGAGAGGCCGGCTGTACATGTGTACTGTCGTGCTGATCTTGTAAGGGGGGGCTAATTGGGGATCTTAATTTTTTCCTTAAATATTTTTTTCTAGCTCCCCCTGATGATGTAAGATATTTTTCTGCCCCCCCCCCCCCACCTCATCAGAGCTTTTGGACAAAGGTAAAATACCATGACCCTCCCCTCCCCCTTTCTCTCTACCGACGCCACTACTGTCACTAACAATCTACCATAATGATTGTACCTTTGAATTGCTGATACAAACAACATTTAGGCCGGCTCAACAATGAATTGAAGTCTTTTTTAAAACTTTAGCTTAAAATATTATTTGCATAAAATAACCTTGCACACAGATTATTAATTTTATTATGACTTTATTATATAAAATCTGAATTATGGAAAAAAGATAGTGGACAGACTGTTTAAGTTTTAAATCTTTACAGATGAAGTGTGGTATAGTATTTGCATGGCACATCATGGCTACTTTCATTTTGTTATTCTTAACGGAAAAATTCAGAATGGCAAAGGTAATAAAATACAAGAAAAACATTAGGATTCGTACTTCTGCTTCATAGGTCAATAATATTACAGTAATAAATCATGAAATGAAATTAAGTAAATGCCAAAAACTGGTAGCTATTTGGGGACTTGTTGAAATTTAATACTATTGATATCTTCTTTAAGTGGATCAATGTTTTGGGTGAAAATTAATGGCCCCCCTCCAAATTCCCATACCCCCCCTCCCCCCGCCAACCCATAAATAATTATTATGAATATAAATTATTGGTTTCAATGAGGAATGCAGCTGCCAAACAACCAACCTCTTTCCCAGGGTTCCCTCCTACCCATCGCTCTCACTTTGTAGGGATGGGTAGGAGAGGACCCAGAGAACGGACAAAGTTGCCAAACAATTAACCCCCAAAACTTGGTGGCAAATTACACCCCTCCCTTCACATAAGGCCACTTCAGCTCCCAAGAATGCATTATTTTAGTGCAAAAATAATTAGAGGCCACTTATAGAGGATGAAAAATGATCTGCGAATTCTAATAAGCGAGCTTTATAATCAGTCATATTTTTTTCATCTCTTTTTACAGGGTGTAAGTAAACCTTTTAATGAAGTGATAAAACATTTTGGAGATCCACATGCTTTTGGACAGTCCCCAGTTTCCTTTATGAGGCAGGTACGATCATTTTTAAAAGCTAAACTGGTATTTTTTTTCCTTTGGATACATTTGTTTGTTTGTTTGTTTGCTCACTAACATTTTAAGTTTCTCATTCTTTTATGGTAAAGTCAATGTTTTAAATTCGCTTACCGACTCAGTTAATAAAACAGAAGGTTTTTTTTTGCAATCTGGTCAGGGGTTTTAAGTTCGAGTACCTGTCTGCTGGCCAATAGCTAGAATAGCTGGATTTGTTCTTGATCATCCCGAGTTCCAATCCTTGCGGGCCACGCTTGTAGATAGCCAACTGGTCGCCTCCTGCCAGTTGGGTGTTTCATTCTGTTTTGTTCAGATTATACACTTCTGATTTTTTAATTTGAGTGGAGTGCCTGTAAAATAGCTGGATAAGCTGAGTGCACTTTCCACCATAAACAAACCTTTTAATTAAAACCGATAGAAAAAGATCACAAGAAATCGAAATTTACACTGTATACATATAGAAGTCTGAAATTCCCCCACCACCCAAAGTCTATGATTATGAAAATTCTTTCCCTGTCCCCGAAAGGCGAAGAAGTCATTAATGCATGGGATATGATCCAGGGGATGTTAAAGCTTCAATTTGACCGATACATGACGTGAAGCAGTTTAAAAGATTTTTTAATTTTGTAAGTCACTTCTTTTGTGATTGATGGACGTTTCTCCCTTTTTTTTGTCAAGTTTCTAGCATGTCTCCTTTGTCCAAGTCTCCTTGAAGAACCGAGCTACCCACAGGATATAAAGGAAAAAGCCCGAAGGATTCTCGAGGCAACTGAACAGTTTTCAATACGTGCCATATGTAAATTTTTTCTGATTCATAAGATTGCTGCCACGCTGAAGACACACCGGGCAAGGGAGTCACAGCAGACCCAATTTTTTGAAAATCGTAAGCCACGCCAGTAGCCTTCTTTTGGCTTGTCACGCAACCCTCCCAACAAACAACGTTTCTGGGAATCGAAGGGAACGCAGAACGAAGCCCCAAGAATGTTTGTATGAGAGGCTACCACGCCGGGGGAGTTCAACCGAGAAAATAAGGTGGCGGTATGGATCAGTATACATGATACTAATTTTGTTTTTCTTGTCTGTGACCGTTCGGGCTAGCTTGCGCAATCGATGACACTCGTAGTACGAGTCATAATTCTTTAGAGGGAACCATTACATTTATTTCTGCAGTTTTTTAAATGTATATAGGTTCGTATACAGACCCAAGTGGATTAAGAATCGTTCGTGAACACGTCGCCCGGTTTATTACCAAAAGAGATGGCTACACCGCTGATCCAGATGGTATCATATTGACAAGTGGAGGATCAAGTGGAATAAGGGTCCGTAATGCAGTAACCCTTTAACCCGGAGGGGAGACTCCCATATGAAAGGGGTGGGGATGCTAGAGTGCAACCCTAAAAGAGACCTTTGCGGCTAAATATAATGGTGTTTTGCCCAGAACACCCTAAGCGAGACCAAAATCTGAAATTTACACCCCTAAGCGAGACGACGAGCATCCCCTCCCCTTTCATATGGAAGGTCCCCCCGGGCCCTTTGCGCTTATATAAGAAGTATCTGCAAGTGCCATATCACCGAGAAGTGTCAAGGATAGCACAAGTCGCAACGGTAAATTTACTAAATAAACCTTTGCTGGTATGCAAACTATAGGCGAATCCTTGTTTACATTTTTTGCCTCATTAGCATAGGCCTATCATTATCTGACGAAGCTAATAAAATGAAATTTTTGAATATTGAAAGAGCATTGCAATTTCAGTCATCTCTGAAAATTTAGGCCCGATATACCAAATAATTTCTGAGAAATTCTCTTTGAAAGACCCCAAAAGATCAAAGATCAAAGAATATATGAGCTCATAAACGATCCAGATCTTGAGATAAGTTGGGGGGGAGGGGCGGTCTCCAAAACAATTTTTTCCACCCTTCGGGACTCAGTTTGGTCTAAAAATAAGGGGGCGTGGCGGGCCCCTCCCCTGAATCCGCCACTGTTTTTTGTCAGCATTTGATTGGAGAAGGAAATTCTTAATCACTTTTGGTCACTTAATGATATTTACCAGTAATCCGCTCTTATGAAGAAGGTCATGCATGAGTAAGTCATGTGATTTCTTGTTTCCATCCAGATGGCCATGGACGCGTTATCAACTGGCCGTTTTTCCAGCGACGAGGACAGGGCAGGACTTATGACTCCAATTCCTTGTTTCTTTCACTATCCTACTTGGATCAAACGCCTCAACCTGTACCAAATTCCTTACTATTTGGACGAAGATAACGACTGGGCTTTAGATACCCATGAACTGGAAAGAGCGTTAAATGTGTCTAGGCCGCACTGTAGACCAAGAGGCCTGGTACTTATTAACCCGGGAAATCCCACAGGTATTTCGAAGCTATTTTAAAAATTAAGTGCAGCACTAAATCAGTAATTGGCTTGGACACATAAAACTGGGTGCGGAAGTCTCTTTTTCCTCGTGATCGCAAGATGCTTGCTTTTTAAGCAGCACTGTCAGATCGTAAAGCTGCATGCGATCAGACATATCTGGTCCAATTACGTACCCTTTCATATCCCTGAAGCCTAAAAAAGGTACCCCTTTCGGACAGAGCCTCCCCTTAGAAGCAATTATGGGGAGTAACCCCGAGAACAAAACTGATTGTCGTACTGCTGTATATGCGTCTTTTCTTAGGTCAGGTCTTAAGCTACGACAATATCAAGGAAGTGATCAAGTTTTGCGCTCGAGAAAAACTGGTTTTATTTGCTGATGAGGTGTACCAAGAAACAGTGTTTACTAACGAGGTCCAGTTTCACTCGTGCAAGAAGGTTCTGAGAGACCTGGGTCCCGAATTCAACAAGTTTCAATTGATGTCGATAAATTCTGCCTCGAAAGGGTTTTATGGCGAGTAAGTCTTGATCTGACAAGTAATTGTTTTTATATGATATAATGATCAACAAAGGAAAAACAGCTACAGCAACAAACCTGTATTCATGAAGTGGCGGATATTTTATCACTACACAAACAGCTTTTATCATTTCTGAAACCCGACAGCGTCTGCGAAATATTATGCAATGTCTGATTAAAATGAGACATTGAAATTTTATTGGAAGAAACATATTTATTGGTTTTGTCTTAATTTTCTGAACTGAATGCAGGATCAGTGAAAGAATATGCTATGTGACCTTGTTCAAACAAAGAAAAAAATTAAACAAAAAATATTCTAAACAAATACAAAGTATACTCTAGCCAAAACAGTGACAGTGGAGTTTAATGATCCATTGAACCCTGCTTATAGGAGGGCATAGCTGACCGAAGCCTGGGTGAGAAACTTTGTTGTAATTATTATTTGTTTTTGATTTAGATGCTGATCTTTTTTAGGTGTGGTTTGAGGGGTGCTTACATAGAGCTTGTAGGATTTAGCAAAGAGGTTTTATTCCAATTTAGGAGGTATCTAGCTCCGCCATACAACGTACCGTCATCTATTGGGCAGGTATTTTAACAAAGTCATTAAAAGATTATTTATAAAACGGTGTTGATTGCTTTGAGGAGCTAGCCAAAAGACACTTTGATTGGACTCTTTCGAAAGACTAGTCCTGCGGGATTTGAACTTTTTTGTATGTAACGATTCCTTTTTGTTGCTATAAATTTACATGCAATCAGGGACAAATTAAGTAGTTGACACACTTGTCTGAAACACGTGCTTCTATCAACAATTTTTTCATTTATCCTGCAACTCTGTTTAAAGGCCGTAAATCCTTCCACCCCTGAATCAATGAGTTTTTGTAGTTGAAGAAAGATTTGTGTGTACATGTTTAAAACACGACAATGACTTTGGGGGAGGAGGGGGGATACAAAGGGGGAGGGGATAGAGAGTTATGTAATTGTGTCGACCGGCTTTTGCTCCCGGTCTCATTGTAGCTGCTGGCCACGTGAGCCGCTTTAGATTGTCTTAAAATTATGATTGTGTTTTTCCAGCTGACCTTTTTATCATCTGTAGGCTGCTGTTAGTGCAATTTGTAACCCCCCTCAGCCTGGTGACGAGTCGTACGGGACATTTATTAAGGTAAGTAAAGTCAAAGCCCGCTTGACGGACACCCGCTTTATACGAACACATCATTATTACGGACAGTTTGCTTTGTCCCTGGGGGAAGAAAGCCCTTACATTCTCTCTAAATTCAACCCGTTTAATACGAACACCTCATTATTACGGACAGTTTGCTTTGTCCCTGGGGGAAAAAGCCCTTTAATTTTCTCTCAATTCAACTCGCTTTATACGAACACCTCATTATTACGGACAGTTTGCTTTGTCCCTGGGGGAAGAAAACCCTTACATTTTCTCTAAATTCAACCCGCTTAATACGGACACCCCGCTAATACGTGTTCCGCGGGTAATCTTTTTGAGGACCGGTAGCTTGCAAACCAAACTGAACGCAGGGTGGTCGGAACAGCAACAAGAAGATTTATTCCAAAAATGAACGTAGTTTCCCCGAAGTAAAATTCCACAACAGCACGTAACTCGTTAACATATACTTCCACGGCCTCCGCCAACTTGAATAAACTTACATGGCCTCCGCCAACTTGAACAAACACTGCTTCCGTCACACTTGACTAAACACGACTAACGTCAAACTCTCTTCGCTGGTGAAAACTAGTTAAAACTTCGCTCGGACTCGCCTACTTATATACTTTTACAATAATATTCTAAAACTTTCTAAATAGCGTAATTATAGAAAGATTACAAAATATACCTCTTTAGAAACACTTACACAAGATACTAAAATAAACAAATTATGAACTGTGGCGAAGCTTCTAGAAAGTCACGCAATACAATTTTTTCGTAACATACGGACACTCTCCACTCCTCAGTGGTCGTATTAACGAGGTTTCACGGTACAATGCCGTGCGTGTCTAAACTAGAGGGAGTGGACCTAGACCCGGGACTCAGGTATATTACCCCGGGGAGGGTAAGGAGGGTACTTCCTAGTAATAGAAGTGTGCCGCTGGATGCGGTCGCCGCTGATTTTCACGACTGGATTGATTATAATGGGGTACATTTTCAAAAGAGGTACTAGAATGGGGTCGCACATTTGCAGGACTTTGAGGTTAAGAAATTTTTTTGTATATAGAAATTTGAAAAAATGTGTGAATTCATTTTAGAATGACTGACCTACTGGTAGGTAAAAGGTTTTAAAAGTTAAACAGAAAGTGGCTAAGTAAATTGCATTTGCCCAATCGCCTGGGTCTAAACAGAGACTTAGAGTCTTTTTACATGAAAGTGAGGGACCCCAGTCATGTAAACGTGATCAAATTTAAATGAGAGATCATATGGACAGGCGGGTTACCCCACCTAAGCGGGTAACCTCACCTCCCTGGGGTCCCCCACTTCCATGTGGGGGTCAATATTTGACCACCAAAAAAAGACCACCAAAAAAGACTAAAATGGGGTAAGGGTTCTCTGACGTCACGAAATTGGTTTGTCGAATGTTGTTGTTGATGTGCGGTCTGGGCGGTGAGTGGTCGATGGGATAAACGAATCTGCGGAGATCGGAATCCACGGGTTGAATTCAAGGGCAGTGTGTGTAAAAACCGTCCACGGGCCATCGAGGTTAGTAGACTGCATAAGAATTATATGAAAAAAGATCATCGTAATTATAGACGCAACTTTTTGGTCACTGGTATCGTAGAGGTCAAGGTTTGGAATCCAGTACAAGCGTGAATTTTTTCAGACGTTCTTTTCGCAACTTTAAAAGTTGCGTCTATAACTGCGATGATCTTCTTTCATATAATTCTTCACCCCGCAGTTCTCATATATGATTTTCATATATTCTTATAAACTTCATCAGACTGGATAAGGTTGAAAAACGTCGGCACATGCGCGTTATCTGGCGGCTTTAGAGTTGGTTTTTATTTCTTAAACGTCTTTCGTAGAAGGAGGTTACTACTTAGAAAAAAACGGAAAATGTTGATTTTTCCTCAGGAGAAAATGGCCATATTGGATTCTTTTCAGAGAAAAGCCAAGATAACAACAAAGATGTTGAATTCCCTTAAACACGTCTCTTGTAATCCTGTAACTGGTTCATTGTATGCATTTCCCAGAGTTATTCTTCCACAAAAGGCCGTTGAAGAGGCTAAGGTGAGGCGTAGTTCCTCGAAACCAATAGACCTTTTTTTACTGATAAGGCGGCCATATTGAATTTATTAGACTTAAGGCGTATAATGGGATGCCCATGGGGCACTCGCTCAGTATTTATGCGCGCTTTTCGGGAAAAAAGAGAACTTCACTGTATATTTCTCGGGAAAAAGGCGATCATTATTTCATCCAAACACGGCACAACGATCTTTTTCCCATTACAATCGTTTTCTAGGAAAATTTAAAGAAAAATTGGCCCGAAAAGCGCGCGTAAATACTGAGCGAGTATATCGGATGGTGCTCATGCCCCCCTGGGCATCCCACAATACTCCTTAAATCTAAGTAATTCAATATGGCCGCCGTATCGGTAAAAAGGTCTATAGAGAGCTTAGACAGTGTCCACAGTATAGTGGACAGCGTTTCGTCTCGATACGAAATGCTATTTAGTATAGCATAAACAACAACTGCCCGGGACCTGAATAAGTCGCTCACACACATCGAACATCGTACCTGAGCGGTTAGCCGAGAGCCGGCTTTGTGAACTAAGTCCCAAATTTCACTCCTGAATATTTACTTTCGTCTTAGTGGGTTCCAGTCCTATCCACTGCGCATATGTATTCACTTCCTCGACGGTCCCAAAAAGTGTTTACACTGCACCAAAAGGTGATGTTACACGATAAGATCCGAAACGACGATTTTAAGCGCAACACAGCGACGCAATGTTGGAACAATGTTGAAAGCATTCGAAGCAATGGCGCAACAATGTTGTGACGCAGTGTTGCGCTAAAAATCGTCGTCGCGACGTCTCCCGTAACATCACCTAAAGTAAGGGCCAGAACCTATTCGACATATGACGCTCAACATTGTTCGAGATCGGCACCTGCAGCTTCGTTCCGTCACAGAAATCGCACCGAAATCACCGTTTTTGTGTGTGAACAGAAGCCCTATCCGGTACGATTTTCGTGCCGACGCAAAAGGTACCCGGTATAGTGTGAACAAAGCCTTAAGCAACGACTACGCGACGGCATCGAGAACAGCAAAAAAAAAAACTTTGCCCTATTTGAACAACTTCGCGCGTGTATCACGCTTTTTTGTACATTTCTTTGCCGTCACTGCACGACTACGATGTGAAAGTGCCTAATTTCACATTTTGTGGAGGACGTGAACACAAGACAATGACTTTCTTTTTTCTTTTCCTGAACTTTGATATATAGTCTTTTAGAATTCAACTCCAAAAAAATTTGCCTATGTTTGGCGAATTGAACGAGATGAAATAGGCGCGATAGAGTTTGAAGCAGCGCGAATTCTCTTTTAGTTTTTAGATGACGAAGCCGTTGCCGTAGTTGAAGGTTAAGCTCCCTCCCTATAAATATAGATTCCCTTAGGCTTCATTCAAAAGCCCACAACGGAAATGTACAACCTCATTCCCAGGGTTCTCTCCAACCCACAGGGACCGGTAGGAGAGGACCTTGGGAACGAAGTTAGGAAATGCGTTCATATTTTGCAGCTTAAGAATTGCACACCTGACGAATTCTACTGCTGGCAGATGTTAGAAGCGACTGGTATAAGCCCTGTACCGGGAAATTCGTTCGGACAAAAAGAAGGAACATATCATTTTAGGTCAGAGCTAACTTAATCATTCGCCTCTCTTTCTTAATTGTTTTATATACTTGTTTTTCTTGTTGGGTGATAGGGAAAGTGGCGCTTATGTGGGACGGAGTAATTGGCCACTAAAGTTGAATAAGAGACTGGCCCACTAGGAGGAGACTGTCTTGGGAGACAACTTTTTGTCACCTATGCCGTATTGTTTAAACCTGGGTGAAGAAAACCAGATTAATTCTTCTTGTCTGACATTTTGACAACTATAAAAGTTTTCAGTGGACACGAAATTCGGTGATTTTATATTACACTGATCAATTGCAGTACTGAAATTTTTTTAAGAAAATCTATCGACGAATTTTGGATTAATCGCTGTTTTCGTGAAAGCAGCCTTTGAAATTACAAAAGAGCTCAGCATTGCATCGTACCCTGATTTACAGTTTTGGAAATCGCGCAAGTCTACTTTAGTTTAGCCGGTTGTAGAGTGTATGAAGGTCATTTACAAAACGAAAGAGCAACAAAAACTTTTCGGAAACATCCAAAAAGACTACCAGATTTGTCTGTAGAAAGTCGAGTCTTCAATTCATGTATAATTTATGCTCTTTTTGTAGAAATTCCGAGATATCTCGAAATTCCGCTTATACATTTTTGTGGAACTTTGCACAACAGAAGACAAGCACCCAAAGTAATGGTAGCGTCAAGCGTTTCTAAAGAAAAAGCCAATAAGGGCTGCAATTCGGTTTAGGGCTGAAACTATTGTGACGTCATGGTCACGTGATATTTATTCCGATCGCCACAAAAATAATATCGTAATAAAGTTTACTCTATGTGTAATACATGTGTTATAATGGTTTTACAATAAAGATAAATTTGTTTAAGTCTAAAGAGATTCAAAGATGGAAGGTGTACCTACAGTATTAACGTGCAACCTGTTTTGCCGACATTGCTACAGAACGAGTTGAATAGCGATATTGCGCGTTTTACCAACCACGTTCGAACCTGTCTTAAAACAAAAAAAGGTTTCAGGATTTTTTTTTCGGAGATGGGAAAACGAGGAACATCGCTATTCAACTTGTTTTGCAGCAATTTTGCAAATTAAACAAGTTGCTCGTTTTGTTTTTGTTTTTGTTTTTGTTTTGTTGCCCGTTTGACCTTACCTTTGGTTAAAGTTCTTCCCTCACTAAGGCAATAAAAGCAACCGAGCCAACCAATAGATGAATGGATTCATTTGCAACATAAGCGTATGGTCATTGCATTCACCCGCTGATATTTTATTGTTTTTGAGCTTAAAAACGTTAGAAATATCCCTTCGGAAGTAGCCGAAGTCGTTGCTATCCCTCTTTAGTAAGATCGGCTGGCATTTTCATTAAAAAAAAAATGATGTTACAGCTCGGAGTATTAGTGCAAGGTGGGGGATATCCTTCCTAGGTATAGTAAAGGTCAGGACTTTTAGTTTCTGTTGTCTATATGCTTTTGCAATGAAATATTTGATACTCGTTGTTTTTAATAGCTTCTGACTTTAATTACTTGGAAAAGCGAAATAATTATAAATCAGCATATATAATGTTTGAGAGTCTTTATTTTTTCTTTGCCGTAGGTTAACCATCTTGCCATCTGAGGAAAAGGTAGTTCCCATGTTCGACAGAATTAGCAAGTTTCATGAGGAATTCATGCAAAAATACAAAAGTGATAAGGTTAATCAACAATAATTTAGCAAACGTAACTCTTGTTCATTCCTGGGCTCGATGCAGCCGTTGCAGCCATGCCTTAACTCATAGTTAAAAAGTGGAATGGTTATAAAACCCAACAGACTGCATGTTAGCTTTTTAGACTTGGCCGTGCACAGTGTTCAATAGCATTCCTATCATTTTAAACTTACTGAGTAATAGAAACGTCGCATTAATTTATTCAGTGACAATTTGTGAACCAAAAGCAAAGGATTGTGCATGCACGGTCGGGGAGCTTCCAACATAAACTGCAACACCGTTGTTTTCATCTTTGATATTTGCCGCCTTTCATAACCAGTCTCCTCTACGAAATATACTTAAATGGATATGAATTTCAGTTTTTAGCTATAATTTTATAGTAATTTAATTGGCTATTGTTCGTGACGAGGAATTGCACATTGGGTGAGGTTAATCTTTGGTCAAACAAGTAAATCATTGTAGTGAGTTTCCCAATGCTCAATTGCCATATGACCAATCGCCAAAGCAACCTCCATTGAATAAGACTTATATATATCATTCGTGTTTTTAGTCATTTGAGGGGAAATTCTGGGGTTGGGTTATTATTGTACAGGACGACGAACTGTCCTTTTGAATTTTCACCAGCCTTTGGGCAGAGTTTCTAATAAGAAAAAAATATATGCAGCTTTAGTTATAGCGTAGTTCCAATTTAATCAAACGTTTTACGTAAAGGCCATAAACACTAGCAAACATTATGACTTTTCTGCTGCGTCACGTTGTACAAATTCCAGCAGCGTAATATTTTCTCTATTTTTTAAACCTTTTGACTTGTATTTATTTTTTACTTTATATCGGGACTCAACTGAATGTAACAACTCTTGTGCTTACCAAAGTTCATTGTGACGAAAACTAATAAAATAAATATAATACGTAACTGTTCACTGGAGAAAGCAGCTAACCAGTTAACTTTCAGGAAACGTTTTACAATTAAGAATTAGCATCGGTTTTTGATTTTTTTTTCTACTTTAGAATACCTTTTAAGCTCTAGTTTCCAAACTTTATACTTGGTCCCTGAGTATGTGGTAATACAGGATTGGTAATAAATTATTAGCGGAGCTCCTCCGCGCGCGTGGACGTAGCCCCATAGCTAACGTAATCTACCCATCCCAGAAAATTTGGTTATCACGTGACCGTACACCGACCGCCCGCCCACCCGCCCGCCGTCCGTCCGCTCGCCGTCCGTCCGCACCACAGGAAAACCAATGTTTACTTTCACACTTTCTAACTACTTTGGGAACCCAGGAAGCCCAGAAGGAAACTGATTGCACATCAATATTGTGATCAATTGACAGCTGTCAAAACAAGGTATCCGCTGACCAGTATCACCTGACCATATCGCGGGCTCAGGTGTCAACCCATCGAGGTCGAGTACTTTTTTGAAGTTATCCGCTGACAAGTTACTGGTTTTCAGATGATCGCAGGCTCAAGTTTATTATTTTTTAAATTTATATGAAATATGCCGTGTTTATATCATGATGACCCCGCACTATTAAGAGTTTGACTTCAAACTAATCATGGTCGCGAAAATTCAGCAAGTTATGTAACAATACAGGCTAGGAAGACCTTTTCTCACCAAGGTCACGCGTTGGTCACGCTCAACGCCCAATTTTTATGCTCTCATTGGTCAAAATTTGACAGGTGAGTTCATGCGGAAAATGTATGCAGCATCTTGAAACTTGTTTACTTTAACTTGACAGCTGAAGCTGACAGAGTTTTGTGTAAACTTGTGATGTTTTTAACTGACTTTTTCCACTGGATGTACAAAATGAAATACAGCTGCTATCAAGTCTGTTATTCATGGCTAGTTTGTTCATTAGTTTTTTGGTTGAGAGATGCGTCGCTTTTCAAAGTCGGAAATCCGATTTCGGATGGCATCGTTTTCGTTTTTCACCTTGCTTGATGCGTATTAAAGAGGATTCAAAATTCTCAAGCGACTCTCGCGTTACTTGATAGCTTTTACGAACCGCATCTCGAAAGGTAAGCCTGAGTAATGATTGCATTTGAAGTTTTTTTTACATCTAATTTCATGTAGTCGAGCACAATCTTACGCGGCAAGTTTATGCACGTTTCACTGACGTTTGTAAGATTTGAGACAATAAACCGACCTAATATCAGGTTTGATATAAGCTTACAGGACTTAAAAGAGCCTTTAGATATATTTTCTCACCGCAAATAGAAGAACACGTTCCGAAGAATATTTAGTTATAAATTTGGCTGTAGAAAGAAAACTTTGAGCGATTTTCTTGCCTCGAGTTCATCTTTGAGAAAAGCAAACACCGCGAGGCCGGCTTAAAACATAAAGTTATTAAGCTTTAAGAATCAGGATTTTTCGAAACGCTTTAATACTTATCTTCGTGAATGAAAATTGTTGTGTCTGTAAATGTTTAACCGAATTATATTTGTTTTAGTGATTGTTAGTAGTCTCTCTTGCAATTTAAATCGCTGTGCTGTTTGTTTTCAGTCGTTCATGAACATCGCTTGCAGGAGTTATCTTTTTGCCGCGCGTATCAAACGCTTTTCAAGATTACACATCGTTATAAAACCCTTAAATAAAAAAAAAAAAACAATAAATTATTTATGTTGAAGCATAACTCTTTTAATGTTCACTGCGCTCGAGGTCTGTATGATAAATAAAAAATTCGGCCTGATTTGTTTTCCAAGAATTTGTTTTCCAGGTATGATCCACTGTGATCAAGAACCATTACGGCTCTTGAATGTGATCGAAGATGATTGCTATGTTTTGTTTGTTTTTGTTTCTATTTTTTTTTATTTTGCAGACGTATGAGCTGTGATAATGGATTATCATAATTATTTCCCCCCAATAAGCTACCATATATGACATATGGGTAAACAAGAGAATAGTAGATACTAGTTAAGTATTGATTACCTAGATAACTTTTTATCTTTGTCATAATATTAATATTCTTGCTGACTCTATCACACACATAGTCGATATGATCTTGCCAGGATAGGTGGCTGTCAATATAGATACCTAAGTATTTAATTTTGGATACTTGCTCTAAGCATTGTCCAGCTATCGATAGCGGAAATAATAAATCATAATCTACTTTCTGACGAGGTTGAAAGATAAGATATTTAGTTTTTCGTAGATTTAAGGTTAATTTATTTGCACATAGCCAGTCATAAATATTACGTAGTTCTCAAAAAAATTAATTTATCTCAAATAAGAGTTCATCTATAGTTTTAGCTGAAGCTGTTAAAGAGGTATCGTCTGCAAATAGTCTCATAGAGAAAAAATCAGAAGATTGAGTAAAGTCGTTTATATGTATCAAAAATAACAATGGTCCTAAAATTCATCCTTTGGGTACACCAGAAGTAATTGGCATGGTGTCAGAAATGTTACCATTTACAAAAACTCTCTGCTTTCTTTTATTAAGATACGATTTGAACCAGTCGATATGAGGTTTTCGAATGCCATAGGACAATAGCTTTGATAATAAAATAGAATGATTGACGGTATCAAATGCTTTACTCAAATCTAAAAATATTGATACAGCATAATCTCCTTGATCTAGACACGTAGAGATTTC